>JAPZVO010000084.1:0-101000 GCA_029962745.1 Echinometra lucunter
GATGAATCGAGAAATCAAGTGGGAGAAAGTGCTCATTTATTGTTTCATTTAACTTAGTCATACATGTATGTACTAAGCTGAGGGAAAAGAAAAATTGACATCAAAGTATAACACCTTGCCACTAAAGACCAGGGGGTTTAGGTAATAGATATATCCTGTAACTGGCGTGGTTAATGGTTTTACCTTCGACATATACGGATGCTCTCATCGTGTCTAGAGTCTCTCCATTACTCCCATTGCCTCG
Source organism: Echinometra lucunter (assembly GCA_029962745.1). Lineage (NCBI taxonomy): Eukaryota > Metazoa > Echinodermata > Echinoidea > Camarodonta > Echinometridae > Echinometra > Echinometra lucunter. Next base: position 245 of record JAPZVO010000084.1, read on the forward strand.
GCAGAAGTAATAGCCGATGTCATCAGGGGTGACAGACATGATGACCAAAGAATTTTCATTCTCTGTGTTCGGTAACAAAATATCATCTTTATACCAGTGGTACTGTCTAGCATAGTTGAACCCACACGTAAGCTCCACATTGGTATTGATGTCCACTGTCTGGCTCGAAGGATGGATGGATACTTCTATAGGAACTGTATTTAGTAATAAGAACAGTGGCGTAACGTGGGTCAACGCATGGGGGGGGGGGCACCGAGTGGAAAAGTGTGTGTGTGTGTGTGTGGGGGGGGGGGTGAGTGTAATATGTATAATGTTATTTCTATCGTGTTAACAATAACAACAGTAATCTCGAAGCAAGGTATCTTTAGGGATGGAGGCGTTTTTTTAACATGAGGGAATTGACGCATCTTTCTAGATGTCACTCCGTCATTACATTTTGCGTGCGAGCCAACATTCTCAGCTTATTTATTTGTAACGAGAGAAGGGTTCTTTTGTTCCCAACATACACTATTGGCCCATAGGCTGGAGACTAGTTTACAAATTTATTCAAATTTATGAATACTATTTGAATAAAGAATGTTCCAGATTATGTAAAAAAAGCTCGCTTTAAAGATCAAGACAAGGCACTTATGAAATAGTCTTATAATTTTGTTTTATAATCACAGAATACAAATGACCAACATCTTAAAAACTCTGAAAACTGCTCATCTTTTCTCATTTATCATTTATTTTGTTATGAAAAAAAAAAACATATTCACATTCCCTTCATTTGCAACAGGAACAAAATCAAGAATGATGATAACTATGACAAAGAGTGAATTGTTTTCATCACAACCAAAGCACTAATAAAATGATAACATTGATTGCCTTGCAAAGAATGAAAAAGGGAGTGTGATTTGTCCACATAGTGATTTGACGGTCCCTTTTGTTCAAACTTGGACAGTAGGGACTTGGACGTTTACAAAAATCCCTATTTCTTTGTGACTACTGGACCGAATCATACGGGGTCTTCACTGAATGGTAGAGAAATGACGATGGTTCCATAATCTACAATGACTCTTCATATTCCAAACTGATTTCTTTCACCATTGATTATAAGCTCGTATTTTTTTAATGACAAACTGTATATGTATGGATTCATCACCAAAGTACAATATATGTTTCCGTAACCACCTAACTTCCCAAATATTATATTTTGCTATCTCATCTAAATAATCTTGTTTCTAGCTTTTACGCGGGAGAGTAGCGAGCTAGCGAACGAAAAAATTTTTGTTTTTGTTTAGGCCGTTATCTACTGAATATGTATCTACATATATTAAGTCAAAGTGAAATCCAGGTGTGGTTATATTACTAACATTCTATGAGTGATAGAATAGTGGCCAATCATAATGGCACCAGACAGAGACACACAAGATACAACCGATTCCTTTCGTAACAGTGAGTATTATCACTGAATCGTCACTGGCTAAATGCGAGCGAGCGAAGCAAGCGAGTGCTTCCCGATTTCCCATTTTCCTTTTGCTTGTTTTCGCCTTTTTTCACTTTCCTTTTCTTTGCATTCTTTTTCTCCCCCTTTTTTTGCCAGCCGAAGGCTGGGGGGGGGGGGGGGGACGGCCCCGTCCCCCCTGCAGTTACGCCACTGAATAAGAAGGCGCAATGTACAATTAAACATAATTAGGAGTAATAATAATGATAATAATAATTATATGGTCCATTTATATAGCGCAGCTACTATATGCATATACTCTACTGCGCTCTACAAAGTTAATATTATTACCCCGGCTGAAGGAGCTACCATGCAAGGCGCTACCAGGAATTTCTTCCTACCGAGTACCCACTTATACACCTGGGTGGAGAGTGGCAAATGTGGATTAATGTCTTGCCAAAAGACGTTAGTGCCAGGCCGGGATTCGAACTCTCAACCCTTTGATTAAGGGTCAAGTGATAGAACCACTACGCCATGACACCTCCCTATATCAGACTAAAGTTACAGAATAAGCAGACTTTACAAATTTTGAAGTTATTTCTCTTCACAATTACATTCTTAACCAATGTGAATTTAGCTATTCCATAAAACTAAGAGAATGAATGAAAAGTCTTAGGAAAAATTTCTTCCAGATCAATTTGTCATAAAGATTTTCCACCATTGCAAATAACCAAAATGAAAGGAAGTGAGGTCTTTCTCCTTTCTTGAGGTGACAAATAAAAATCATATTTTTTGTTATTTTGCTCCTAATTGCATTTTATTATTAGGCATTAAAAAAGCATATCCACAACAACATGCTTTTTGAGATGTGAGGTGAGGGTAGAAGAGGCTAAAGAAAGGAGTTTAAGAACAGACATCGCACAACATGAACGTGGAGCATACTACAAGGAAACTCATGGAAGCTGTGCCTTGTGCATAGATGGCATGCTTCTTCAGTCTAGTCCCTGTCCAGAAGCTAGCTAAGTGATATCTTCTCATCGGATCCTAGCTACTTGATGTTACTGGTAAGTTCATACGCCTAGTCTCGTCATCATTCATTTTACCGTCCTTTGTGTTTCTGTCTGCGTATGTGTCCAATCTTAACTCTGAAGTGAAGTGGTCTGCAAAAACCCACTCGCCATCACACCCATCTTTATATTCATGATACATGTGTGATCACAATCGAGATTTACTTTAATATAAGTATAATAACTCACGAATTGGTTCGTCACAGTGTATTCCTTCATAGTGAGTTTGACAGTCACAATCGTATTGTCCTTGTCCAATGTTATGGCACACACCATTGACACAGGGATCCATTTCGGTACAAGGATCCTCCAAAGCTGTGAAAAGGTTATAAGAGAGAGAGAGAGAGAGAGAGAGAGAGAAAAGGTATAATGATATTTTCCGTTTTAAACACGTTTACATCACGTTAGGTGAACTGGCATCAATGTTCGGCGTCGAACATAAAAACTTTATGTCTCCCTCTTTTTTAATGAAAAATGGTCATGTCAAATACTGTCTCCCCAAGCGACAACATATATATTATCTTTGGTTTTTACGTGCTTATTAAAATCAAGTGAATCGTTTACCAGAGAAGAAAACAGAAAATGCCTCGCAAACCACAAGCCATTTTATTTAACGGTACTAATATGAAATGACATGAAATGAAATAGCATACTGGTCAATGTGAACAGTTTCCTATCTTCTGAAAAAATTCCATTACGGAACCGATGCGTCTACACCGACATTGGTTTGCATCGTAAACATCCAGATCCAAATCCACTATAAAGCGATAAGAATCTGGCTTGACTTAGATTCATTACATTCTCCTCTTCGAATCTTTTTCTATGAGAGAAACATTTGAAATAGAAACGCTTTCTTTAGTTACCCATTTCCAGTATATTCCTACCTATATTTCACAGTTATCCCCACTGATATTAATGAATTGACAAGTTCCTAAATTTTGACAGGGCATTGAGAGGCAAACGTCTTCTACATAGGTATAAACATCGTCACCAGGACTGGATCTACATCACTTCCTTTTTGTCAACTTAGTTTTTCCATATACGTGAACATCTTGAACTTGAAATTTAGTCTAAACTTTGCCACTTTCAGAGAATTGAACCTAAAAGAATACATACCTTAGAGGAAAAGGTATTGAACAAACAGAGTAAGAGTACAAGCAAACCAAAATTTTAAAGGTGGAACCGACTCTTTCACATAATCAGTCTTAAAAATATAGCATACTTAAGGTGACGATCAAAACAATATGTACCAACACGTGTATACTTTATTTAAAAAAAAATGACGAATGAAGTGAATGATGTAATCGGGCATTTTTCTACTTTTGAGAAAGCAATATATTTCGACAACTTAATAACCTAATTTTGCAATTATCATTTGACTCCAAATTGAACCCTAACCCCCCGCAAACAACAACATTCAGGAATGATCCGCACATAGTTCCATAGTCATTAATTCATACTATCCCAGTTGATAATATTATAATTTCTTAACCCACAATGTTGCTAACACATTTCGAAAAGAATAAAGAAAAATGAATTTAAAAATATCAATGATTTTTTTTTTAAAATTCGGAAATAGAAAATACTGCATTCCATCAAAGCCCTTTGTAAAATCATGGCGTTATAATTTTGCTTCTTAACATTTTGCGAAGTTGCATCGTGTTGAAGCGCCTTACGTAATTCTTTCAGTTCAGAACTTTACATGCATTTCAGAACATTTTTTTTCTACACAGGCATGTAAAAGTGATCCACACTTTCACTTTGATTATAAAGTGCGGTTTGAAATGACTAAATCATCACTTACACACATCTTTGCTATTTCCCTCCATTTTTGAAATTCAGGGGATGCACCTTTTGAATTTTTTATCAGTGAACGATCGTCATCTTTACTTGAATGACTGACTATGCATATAAACTGCCATCTACTAAGAATTTCAGTTCTCTAACTCTTTAAAAACTTTAAAGTAATCCCAGAATCAGGATTTTCAAATCTTTTGTAATGTTTTGACATTAAAATTGACCTTTCCGAGAGAGCATAAGGGCCTAGCAGAAAAAAAACCCCCAAAACACACCACTGCTACATTTCAAATGTACTCTGCATTACAGGGAAGTCAAGAGGCTATAAACACAGAATTCGCATAAGGATATCACGTACCCCGATACCGTTGTCACCTTGAACAGTTTAATGAAATATTCTTTTTTAAAAGAAAAATCACTTTAGAAGAAACAAGAACAAGACTTTCATTCTGAATTTATATATACAAGGTGGCCCTAAAAGAACGGAACACCTGTGATCCTTAATTCCAGCGAGATGAATGATATTAGGAGAGTATTATTTACTACATTCAAAAGCAAATTTATTTTCCAGTAAATTGACACCAGGATCATCCATTTTGACTCACGCGTTTAGATGTTAGGGCTCATTTCGTGAGACAATGTAATTTTCAAAAATTTACTACTTTAGCGGCCGAATTCCGTTACTTGAAAGAAAACCCTTCGCCCGACGGCATTCAATAGAAACGGCTCCGCTCCTTTCCTGAATTATTACGTGGTTGATTTTCCTTTTATTGAAAAAGAAATTATTTAGGCAGCGAGCCGTTTCTATGGAATGCCGTCAGGTGGAAGGATTTCCCTTCATTTCACATGATTTCAGTCGCAAAAGTAGCAAATTTTGAAAATGACATTGCCTCACAGAATGAGCATTAAAGACGCTCAGTCGTGGGCTTTCATGGGGAATTTGACACCGGGGGTGCTTACCCAGTAACAGGTCTTGTCCATCACTATGAGTTTTATGACCAACGGACCTTATGTAATGCTCTGTATATTCCACCCTTTGCCCATTATGGCAAAGTCATTATCTCACTTTCCCTGGCCCGAGAATGCCCGAAGCAAGCCGAAGAATGTTTATGGTGGGACAGCTTGTTTTGCTGTGCTCCAAAAATGTAGCTCTATTAAAGGTATTTCCAGTGCTTTTCACAAAGTCTGGTGTCAGCAAATTATGATCCATTCCACATGAAAGCCCACGACTGAATGTCTTTAACATCTGAACGCACAAGCCCAAATTAATGATGTTGGTGTCATTTTCAAGGAAATCAAATTCTCTTTCGAACCAGATGACCAATTATCACATTATGTCATTTATCTCGCTGAAATTAAGGATTATAGGTGTTCCGTTCTTTTTGGGCCACCCTGTATGCATGTATGTATATATATATATATATATATATATATATATATATATAAAATTGAGACGATCCGCAAATGTAACATGACATAATTATTATGTTTGTATCTTCAGAAACCTGAAGAAGGCCCGTTAGGCTGAAAGCTATTGTTGAATAAGTTTTAAAGTGCAGCAACGTCCGTGTCTCGACTATCTTATCCTCACACTTATATATATATATACGTACATACATACATATACATACATACATATAAAGCAGCGGAGACTTTTTTAAAGTTGGGGGGGGGGGGGGGGGGGGGGCTTAGCATGCAAACCAGCACAATCATTTCCGCGTTATTGTACAGCGGCCAACGTGTCTACTCAAAAATGTGTGTGTGGGGGGGGGGGGGGGGGGCTCCGCGGCCATGAATATATTCATTTTAGACCATTGCTTTTGAGGTTTCAAAGAACGCTGGAAAGCGCAATTAAGTTATTTCCCATCAAAGTGTAATGAATGAATTAATTGTATCTTGCCATCACATGTGTTCCCGTCTGCATTCAGTTGATATCCAGCATTACAAGAACAGGTATATGATCTCAAGGTGTTCGTACAAACTCCGTTTGCAGCATCGCATGGGCCAGGGTCAGCTGCACATTCATCAACATCTAAATTTACAGGAATGGTGAAAAATTCTTTATAAAGCCATCCATCTGATATTACTGGTGACAAATGAAATCTAGTCATGATCTAATGATATAAGAGCCATGTTCTTGTCAAAGCATACCCAAGTTATTAATATGAATATACTTGCCCGTAATTCATTGTGCCTCCATCTCCCTCAGTGACATTGACAATTTTTTTTTGTGTTCCTCATACATGTCATACTACTTTCTATTTTTCACCGAATAACTGAAATTCATGGGAATATGTAGGCTGTACCAAATTTAAATGTAGTATAATCATGATAATAAGGAAAGGGACAAAAAGTTGATTTTGAATGTATCTAGTTATTAATTCATGCTATAAAATTCATAATGATATAATATCCTAACCATACAATGTTACTAACACATTTCAATAAAAATAAACATTGAATTTAAGTGAAAATATCAATAACAGCGTTGTCAACACAAAACCACCGTTAAGAGATATTGCACCATCGCATTCCACTGGGGAGATATACTTGAAAGAGAAGCAAACGTTACTTTCTGAATGAGAAATGCAGTCTGTAGGGTGATTTGTATTTTCTTTTGCTTGCAATACGTCACACGATGATTCCCTATCTAAAGCGTTCTAACGTTTGACCATATTAAATTTTGTCAGTGATTTCCAATGAACAAAAAAGTAGAAACCGAAAAGCCCTTTCGTCAGTAATTGTATCTTACCATCGCATGTGCTCCCGTCTGCATTCAGTTGATATCCATCATTACAAGAACAGGTGTATGATCCTATGGTGTTCGTACAAACTCCGTTTGTAAGGTCGCATGAGCTAGTGCCGGCAGTACATTCATCAACATCTAAATCTAAATGGATAGTGAAAAAATACTTTATACAGCCATCCGTCTGATATTACTGGTGACAGATGAAATCTAGTCATGATTTAATGATTTACAGCAATATTTTTGTCAACAGATGACAAGATTATTAAAACACATGTACCTAATTACCAGTAATGTGCTTCCCCTTCTTAAACTCAACACACAAAAAAAGAACATTGATTTGGTCGTCAATATAAATTAATGAACCTTCACACAATTGACGATAATGTAAAGCAGACAAGCTCATAGACACATCTTTTTATAACATTAAAACGTAAATTCAACAAACACATAGAACACTTGCTTAAAATCCTTCTTTAAAAAGTGGAGTTAGAGTCAACATTTCGTTTTTTTCTTAACTCAGAAATATTCAAATTGATATCATCAATCCTTTGAGTCGGCTGATAATATCTGATTCAAGAAGCCAGTATCTTACATGAATCACAGTTATCTCCTGTGTATCCAGCTACACAAGTGCAAGTAGTAGCCGTGGTGTCACAAGTTCCTCCATTCGTACAGTCCGAGTTCCCCGTACATGCAACTGTAAATCATTTCAACGTGAATTCAGTAAAAAATGAAATAAACTAAAAGAGTTACATGAAAAATGAGAGAAAGAACCAGGGGAGGGGCAAGATGACCCATAGGTAAATTTATTTACGTTTTACATAAAATAATATGGGTTCTAAATAGTTGCATGACCAGCCCTCTCTTTTTTCCATACTCTTCTTTCTTCCTGTTCCTCTTTTCCTCTTTATATCTTCTTTTTTTCACCTATGAAAAACCACAGAGGGCGGACGCCCCCTGCCCCTTGGTCGCGCCGCCCTGGAGAAATCATATTTAACTTTAACACCTAAAGAAGAACACTTATTTGGTTTTATAGACATCCATTTTCTAACACTAAAATAACAACAACAAATCCCTTGCTTAAAATTCTTCTTTAAAAAGTGGGGTTAGTGTCCACCAAAGAGATTCTATATATCGACACTAGAGGTCGTACTCTCCTGATTCCTGTGACGAAATGATAGGCCGTTCGCCATCTCAATCCGGTGACCCCCTAATGTGCTTAAATGTACATTGCATGAAAATTGGGTGAGCTTTACGATGGAAAGACTGAGCTGAGAAGACAGAAATTTCTAACAGGGACTAGAAGATACAATTGGGTCTCTCGCTGAGGAGGGGGGGGGGTGGGGGGGGGGGGGGGGGGGGGCTTAAAGGGTGAAGCACCAAAGTGCCCCTCTTGTGATAATATGAATAATTTCTGTTATTTTCTTGCCTATGTGATATAAGGATAGTGAGATTTAAACCAAACTTAATGGGAATCATCCCTAAGGAGAAAAAATTGAAATGATTACATCGGGTAAATACATACTGAAAAATGTAGATGTTGGGGGCAGCACCACCCAAAAGTGAACATGGGGCAGAAAAAAGGTAGTTAATTTTGTAAATGAGATACAGCTGTACTTTGAGCAAACTTGGTATAAATCATAATTGCAATTAATGGAAATTATATTTTTCATAATCTGTGCTTCATAAGCCTATTGATAAATATAATTTGTAATTTTTAACATTAGGGGCCCTTTAATAGAAATGTGGTCCCTAGCCCCTTCGCTTATTCCCTCAGTGCGGTATATGTAGGCCTACCAAATTTGAACAACATTAAAATTCCACTGCTTGGATGATTCATAGAATGAAATTAGGTAAACTCAAATGGTGTATTTAATGCCTCATAGGCACTTTGGGTGCTACCCCTATCCTATCACGAATCGCATGCATCTGAACAACTTCTATGCCCTCATCTTAAAAATGCTAAATATGATTCCAGTACCTCGTTAAAATGGTTCTATTCACAGGGGACATACAAATACATATGCATTTTACCTAAGGGGCACTTTTGGGCTGCTACCCGTGAACCCCCCCCCCCCTCCCCTTTTTGGTGGGGGAGGGGGACTCTTGCAAATACATCGTTCCCTTAAAAAGAAGTCAATATCTTATCAATTATATTGTTAGCACACCATAAACTGAGTTTAGCACACATGTAGCAGCACCCTAGAATGGTCATCCCCCCGTACCCGTGCCGCCCCCCCCCCCGCCCCTGCCCTAAAATGACAAGGAGATCACATTATAAACAAGTATAATTGGTCATATGACTTTTAAGTAGCATACAACGTTAAACCGTGAATGATGGTAAAGAAATCGGTGAGAAATTGCCAATTCTCAACTCGCTCCCATAATATAGGCTCACGTGTTATAATCCTGGGAGAAGTGGAGTTTTTGCCCGGATTGAGAAGGCGGCCTGTCTGTTCTATTACGCACAGCCGCAATGCGCGCGCGCGAATGGAGAGTGAGAGCTCTAGTGTCAATATATAGAATCTCTTTGGTGTCCACATTTCATTTTTTTCCCCTTAAATTCAAGAGGCGTTCAAATTGAAATTAATTCTTCTGAGTCGACTGACTATTCTAAACAAAAAGCCAGTATCTTACATGAATTACAGTTATCTCCTGTGTATCCAGCTACACACGTGCAAGTAGTAGCCGTGGTGTTACAAGTAGTGGCGTAGCTAGGACTTAATTTTAGGAGGGGTGGTAGTGAGCACGCGAAGCGTACGACTCACTTAATTAGCGAGCAAATCGCGCTCCCCGGGGGGGGGGGGGGGGGGGCAGGGAGGGGGAAAATTCCCCCCTCTCACGCAAAGAGCGGAAGCTCCGACGTTTCTTTGAATGGTTCCTTGTTTGCTCCCGCTCCTCTTACGTTCTCTGACCTTTTTTCTTTTCTCGCTCACGCTTTTTCCCCTTTTTTTTTTCCCCTTTCCTTTTTTATTTTTTTATTTTGTAGCGTTTTGGAGGGGGCGACCCCCACCGCCCCTCCCCCTTGGCTACGCGGGTGAAAGTTACTCCGTTCATGCAGTCCGAGTCTCCCGTACATGCAACTGTAAATCATTTTAACATGAATTCAATAAAAATGTAATCAACTAAAAGAGTTACATGAAAGATGAGAGAAGAACCAGGGGCAGTGCCAAGGTATTTTGAAGGGGAGGGGGCAAGATGACCCATAGATGAATTTATTGACGTTTTAAATTAGAAAAAAGCAGTAGTATTACATAGTTGCATGACCAGCCCACTCTTCCATACTCTTCTTTCTTCCTGCTCATCTTTTCTTCTTTTTCTCCCTTTTTTTCTCTTTTTTTTTTTTTTTGGATCAGTTGAAAAAATCGTAGGGGGCAGTCGTCATCTGGCCCTCGTTACGCCGCAACTGAAAATAACATAATTAGATTTAACACCAAAGGAAGAACACTGATTTGGTTTTCACTTTTCAGGAAAAACATTTATTTGGTCTTCACTGAAACACAATTAACGATAATGTGATCGGCTATTTAAGGCCAAACAAGAAGCCAGTATGTCACATGAATCACAGTTATCTCCTTTTTTATCCAGCCACACACGTGCAAGTAGTAGCCGTGGTGTCACAAGTACCTCCGTTCATACAGTCCGAGTCTCCTGTACATACAACTGTAAATCATTTCAACATAAATTCAATAAAAAATGAAATAAAAAAGCGTTACAAGAAAGTTGAGAAAAAGAAAGACGGGCAAGGCAAGGGTTTTTTGAAGGGGAAGGGCAAGATTATCCATAGGTAAATTTATCTACATTAACTGTTTAGTAAAAAACAAGGCATTAACGATACTGTGTCTCGCCCACTTGTGAAAATAACTAGAAATATCACGATCTCCGTTGCCATGCAACAGAATTGTATCCAACGCTCATTATGAAATATCTGCCATAGAATGCAACATCCCATAAAATTTGAGAAGGGCTATTTCATGAAATGCTACTCCCTTTCATCTACTCCCACCCCCTTTGCTTTCACCCAAGTCTGTTTGCCATTGCAGCAACATGTGCAGAGTTATGTGTCATAAGAGAGTCTTGGAGGTAAACTTTAACATATGACCTCAAATGACCTTTGACCCTATCACGTGACCTCCGATGGCACCACAGCATGCAGATCCCCTTAGTACATCTACAACCCAAGTTTGGTTGAAAAGTGAGAGACAGTTGCAAAGTTATCTGTCATAAGAAAGTCTTGCAGGTAAACTTTAACGTTTCACCTCAAATGACCTTTGACTTTACCATGTGACCTCTGAAGGCACCATAACATGAATATACCCTAAGTGCATCTATTTATCAAGTTTGGTTGCTATTGCAGCAACATGTGCAGAGTTTTGTGTCGTAAGAGCACCGGCGTAAATTCACTTTGAGGAGTGCGGGGGATGATCGACTTTTTTGCCGATTTTTTTTTTTTTCTGTAGAACTCACTCAAGTATAAACACACGACCTCACCCACCTGCACAGACCCCCCTTACACACATTTTAATTTTTATCTTGCAAGCGAACGAAGCATGCAAGCCAAAAATAACCACTTTTTTTACGGTTTTCAATCGCAATTTCAAATGAAAATTCGAAAATATGACGAGAAAGCGAAGCAAGCGAGCCAAAAATAACCGCTTTTCTGGTTTTCAATCGCCTTTTCAAATAGAAATTCTAAAATATGATGGTTATTTAGGACAGATTATTAAAAATATATTTAAAGATTAATTCAAATATCCTTTCTTCCTTAAAAAGGGGGGGGGGATATTTGTACACGCCATCCCCCCTCTCAAAAAAGTGGGAAATATATCCCCCATCCCCCCGGGATTTACGCCAATGCATAAGAGAGTCTTGCATGTAAAGTAAAACGTTTGACCTGAAATGACCTTTGACCTTATCACGTGACCTCTTAAGGCATCATAACATGAATGTACCCCAAGTCCATCTATCACCAAAGCTTAATTTGTTGCCATTGCAGCAACGGTTGCCAAGTTATGCGTCATAAGAGAGCCTTGCAGGTAATCTTTAACATTTGTGACGGACGGATGACGGACGGACGACGGACGGACGGACGCCATTTGGATCGCTTAGTCTCGCCTTTACCACCAGTGGGCGAGACAAAAAAGAAATAGGGGTATTATATAGATGCATGACCAGCCCTCTCTTTTTTCCATACTCTCGCTTTCTTCATCCTCCTCTTTTCATCTTTAATTTTCTCTTCTGTTTTTTTTATCACTTGAAAAACCTTGGGGGACGGACGCCCCTGTCCCTTGGTCGCGCCGTCCCTGGAAAAATCATATCTAAATTTAATACCAAAAGAAGAACACTGATTTGGTTTTCACTTTAAAACAATTAACGACAATGTAAAGCTGTCAAGCTCATAGACACCCAGTTTTATAACAATAAAAGGTAAATTCAACAACAACAACAAATCCCTTGCTTAAAATTCTTCTTTAAAAAGTGGGGTTAGTGTATACATTTCATTTTTATTTTCTTAAATCAAGAGGCGTGCAAATGAAAATCATCATTTCTTTTGAGTCGACTGACTATTCTAAACAAATAGATAGTATCTTACAATCTTACATCAATTACAGTTATCTCCTGTGTATCCAGCTACTACATTCGTGCAAGTAGTAGCCGGGGCGACACAAAATCCTCTGTTCATACAGTCTAAGTCTTGCGTACATGCAACTACAAAATAATTGGAGCATAAACGTGATTAAATTCGGGTAAAAAAGGAAATAAGCTTATCCATGTATACAGACTGAAATGATGTCATGATCATTATAGCACCTAAAGCAGAAAATTAATTTCTACTCCGACATGTAAAAATAACATAATAACCAAAAGTTCCACCTGTATTGTAAACTGAAAATTTCAAAGGCATTCAATGCCCAACCCCCAAATAGTTATGCGAAAAATACCTAACACTTACTTATAATTCTCCTTTTAAAAATGGTCAAATCATCAATTCCTTTGAGTTGGTAGATTATATCCAAAACAAGATGCCAGTATCTTACATGAATCACAGTTATCTCCTGTGTATCCAGCTACACACATGCACGTAGTAGCATTGGTGTCACAAGTTCCTCCGTTCATGCAGTCCGAGTCTCCCGTACATGCAACTGTAAATCATTTCAACATGAATGCATTCATTAAAAAAAAAAAATGAAATAGCTACATAAAAAGTTGAAAGAAATATCTAGGGGCAGTTCCAGGGTATTTTGAAGGAGAGGGAGCAAGATGACCCATAGGTAAATTTATTTACGTTTTAAATAAATAAAAAAACTAGAAGTATTATATAGTGGAAATACCCAGCCCTCTCTTTATCCAAGCTCTTCTTTCTTCCTCCTCTTTTTTTTTTTTTTTTTTTTGATCACTTGAAAAATTAAATGGGCGGGCGCCCCCTGGCCTCCGGTCACTCCGCCCCTGGAAAAATCAGAATTACATTAAACACAAAATTAAGAACATTGACTTGGTCCTCACCTTAATACAATTAACGATAATGTAAAGCTGACAGGCTCGTAGACAAAGGTGATATAGATATCATGATCATTTTCACTACAAATTAAACGACACATTCTGGTAACATAACCAAAATGTGTCGTTACCAAAACGTGCAGTACCATGCTACTGCAGATTTTGGTAAAGGTTGACGTCCATTAGAGCGCGGACAGGATTAGGAATCATTGTTTCCTGGGACATTCCTGCAAATGTCTGCGGACTGACTGCAGACAGACCTAGGAGTGTCATTTAGATATGCGGACAACATGAGGAAATCATGCAAAGTTTTACATTCGATATATGTGCATCAGTGAAGCTGCCCCCATCGCGGAAGCCTAGAGGAGCGTTTACGGACAAGCCCGAGATAAGCTAAAGAAGGGTTACGGAAAAGTTGCCGAAGGTATGAGGAAGATCGTTTCGGCGTCAGAATTTTGATCGAGACCAAAATTTGGACGTGGATATTTTGCCCTCTCCGGAGGCTCTGCCGAACGTGCGAAAGTATTTAGGAATGATGAAGTCAGTGAGCGGAATATTTCAGGAATATGCAAACAGGTTGCCGAATGAATGCGGATTCATTAATTTGAATTGCTGGTCTTGTCCGCGCCCTAGTGGACGCCAGGTTAGGTTTGGACGCGGAAATTTTGCCCTCTCGAACCGAAGGTGCGGAAACGCCAGGAAGTGTTTAGGAACGCTAGGACAGTGAGCGGCATCATTCAGGAACATGCGGACAGGTTGCTGAATGAATGTGGATGTAGTAATTTTGCATTCCGCGTCTTGTCCGCGCCCTAGTGGACGCCAGGTCTAACAGAGCTTTGTGATCAAAATGTGCTGGTAGTGCACCTATATCGCCTGAACTCTCCAGTTACCAAAGAGTGCAGTTGACAAGTGGTTTAGACAATATATTATTATTATGTATAATTAAGCCTCGATTGGTTTTTTTTTTTTTTTTTGGGGGGGGGGGGAGGGGTATTGTTCTATTATCCTACAGTTTCGTGCCCGGGTGCTGAGAGGAACACCCTCATAGGCCCATCTTTCGGTCATTTTTTTTTTTCTCAGGTAAGCTGGTCAGTTCACGGGGGGGGGGGGGGGGGGGGAGGAGGGTCCTCGTGTTTAACAGTCTGACATTAGGCAATGCCACCGTGAAATTGGCCAATGTGGGGGGGGGGGGGGAGGGAGGCAAACTGTTCCTGGGATGAATATTCTAGAGGGAGGGGTTAAGGGGTAATAATTCTTTCGGGGAGGGGGGGGGGAGGGGTATTCTTCTGTTATCCTACTGTTTTATACCCGGGTGCTGAGAGGGACACCCTCATAGGCCTATCTATTTATCGCAAGAATATACAATTACCTCTATGACCTTTGACCTTCGACCTTGAAACCCCTCCTTTATCTATACATTCAGAGCCTATTTTGAAGATGATCCGTCAAATGGTTATTGAGTTATTGCAAAATGGACTTCTGTGACCTTCCACCTTTGACCTTGAAAACCCAAAATTTAATTAGATCATTGTCCATCCTATATGCATACATGATCCAAGTTTGAAGTTTATCTGTTAAATGGTTATTAAGGTATTGCGAGAACGAACCATTTCTGTATAATTAATGACCTTTATGACCTTTGAACTTTAACCTCGATCGAGACCCCAAAATCTAATCAGATCATTGTCCCTCCCTTATGCATACATTCAGAGACGAGTTTGAAGTTAATCCGTCAAATGGTAATAGAGATATTGCAAAAACAATTTCTTTGTACACGATGACCTCTGTGACCTTTGACCTTATGGCCCCAAAATCTAATCAGATCACTGTCTCTCCCATATGCATACAAGAGCCAAGTTTAAAGTTTATCTGTTAAATGGTTAAGTTATTGCGAGAACGAACCATTTCTGTATACTTAATGACCTATATGACCTTTACCCTTTGACCTTGAGACCCCAAAATCTAATCACATCATTGTTCCTCCCATATGCATACACGAGCCAAGTTTAAAGTTGATCCGTTAAACGGTTCTTAAATTATTGCGAGAACAAAATCGGAATGGATGGACGGACGGACGGACGGACGGACGGAGTAAGAAGGAGAGAATGACAAAGAGGAACGACTACGAGTATATCATGTATATAGTGAGAGTGATTCGTGAGGTTACCAAAATGTGCCGTCAATGTCCTGCACATTTTGGTAACAAAAACGCCGTAACATAGTACGGCACATTTTGGCAACTGCACATTTTGGCTTTGTTACCAAGATGTGCATTTTACCAAAATGTTCCGTAACAGGTGACCCATAGGTAAATTTAACTACGTATTAAATAAAAAAAAAACTAGGGATATTGTATAGTTGCATGACCAACCCTCCTTTTTCGTTACTTTTCTTTCTTCCTATTCCTCTTTTTCTTCTTTTTCTCCTCTATCTTTTTCTTTTCTGATCAGTTGAAAAATCATAGTGGGCAGTCGCCCCCTGGCCCTCGTTGCGTCGCCCCTGGAAATACCAGAATTAAATTGAGGGGTCGGTGCAGTATAGTGCTAACCCACATGTTTGTCATTTTGAGATAATCGCTTTTGAAAGTTTGAAAAAATCCATAAATCACGGTCTTTTGTCAGGTGTCTTGAAATCTGGTCATTTGAAAGAGTAAATACTCGAGATGAGCTTCTGCGAATTTAGAGAACGAACATGTAGATAAAGTTGCCAATTTTATGACATTTCTGACATATGATTCTAATTTGTGGGTTAGCACTATAATGCACCCATATGTAACGCATGCAAATTCCCATAAACATTTTTGCCATTCTTCAAATTTTAAGTTTTAATCACACAAATGCTACCTTTTTTAATTTATGTGGATATGTGGGATGCTTTTGAACATGAATTTCCACAAGAGAACAATAAATATTTTTTTTTTTCTTTTCAACATCAAAATAGTGCTAACCCACAGGTAAAAAGATGTTTTAAAACTTGTTATACGCAGTACTTAACTCAATTTTTAAACATCATGACTAAAATAAATACTTTAAAACTTGATAAATCTTCTTGTTTTACAAGCTACCTTTATTTCACATGCAAATTGTAAAAATTGCCAAAAAACTTATCGCTCCCGAAGATAGGAGGAATATAGTGCTATCCCACATCACACAAAAAGCATCAAAATTCCCGGTTTGAAATAATTCTGCCATCATATTATGGCATTTTACTCAATCTTTCAGTAAGCTTGACAAAGTCACATATCTCAATTGTCAGATTCATTAGGTACTTTGCAAATTGGAGTCTATCACGCTTAGAGTTGTGCACTTTTTATGAATCATACTTTTTTCCAATCATGGAAGCTGCCGTATGAAAATGTGTGGGTTAGCACATTTTTGCCGCTTAAGAGTTGCTTCTATTTCTTGGGGCAAGATGCTCACATCCTGCCCATATGCCCACGTTATTAGGCCAATTTACATGATTAAACGTTTGATTCAGGATTTGACATTTTAATAGCATGTAGAATACTACTAAGGGATTATGCAAATGTATGTAACTTATTTTTCACAAAAGTGTGGGTTAACACTGTATTGCACCGACCCCCTCAATTCAACACCAAAGGATTAACATTGATTTGGTCTTCACTTTAACACAGTTAAGGGTAATGTAAAGCTGAAAAGCTAATAGACAACCTTGTTATAACCAAAAAAGTAAATTCAACAAATAGACCACTTGCTTAAAATTCTTCTTATAAAAGTGGGGTTAGCGTCCATATTCCACTTTTTTCTTCTTAAATCAAGAGACGTTCAAATGGAAATTATCAATTTTTTTGAGTCGACTGACTATTCTAAACAAAAAGATACTATCATACATGAATTACAGTTATCTCCTGTGTATCCAGCTACTACACACGTGCAATTAGTAGCCGGGGCGACACAAAATCCTCTGTTCATACAGTCTGAGTCTTGCGTACATGCAACTACAAAATAATTGGAGCATAAACATGATTAAATTCAGGGAAAAAAAGAAATAAGCTTATCCATGTGTATAGACTGAAATGATGTCATGATAATTTATAGCACCTAAAGTAGAACATTAATCTCTAATTCGACATGTAAAAATGGCATAATAACCACAAGTTCCATCAGTATTATAAACTGAAAATTTCAAAGGCATTCATTGCCAAACCCCGGAATAGTTATGCCAAAAATACATAACACTTGCTTATAATTCTTCTTTTAAAAATGGTGATAGGTTTGTTTTAGTTTTTTTTCATGAATCAAGAGGCGTTTGAATTCAAATCATCAATTTCCATGAGTTGGCTGACTATATCCAAAACAAGAATTCAGTATCTTACATGAATCACAATTATCTCCTGTGTATCCAGCTACACACATGCAAGTAGTAGCAGTGGTGTCACAAGTTCCTCCGTTCATGCAGTCCGAGTCTCCCGTACATGCAACTGTAAATCATTTCAACATGAATTCATTAAAAAAATGAAATAGCTACATAAAAAGTTAATAGAAATATCTAGGGGCAGTTCCAGCGTATTTTGAAGGGGAGGGGCAAGATGACCCATAGGTAAATTTATCTACGTATTAAATAGAAAAACAAAAACTAGGGGTATTATATAGTTACATGACTAGGCCTATCTTTTTCCATACTCTTCTTTCTTCCTGCTCCCCTTTTTCTTCTTTCCCCTCCCCTTCTTTTTCCCCCTTTTCTGATCAGTTAAAAATCATAGGGGGCAGTCGCCCACTGGCCCTCGTTGCGTCGCCCCTGGAAATACCACAATGGAATTCAACAACAAAGGAATAAACTTGATTTGGTCTTCACTTTAACACAGTTAAGGGTAATGTAAAGCTGAAAAGCTTATAGACAACCTCGTTATAGCCATAAAAAATAAATTCAACAAAATAATATAGACCACTTGCTTAAAATTCTTCTTATAAAAGTGAGGTTAGTGTCCATTTTTTTTTTCTTAATTCAAGAGGCGTTCAAATGGAAATCATCAATTCCTTCTAGTGGACTGATTATTCTAAACAAAAAGATAGTATCTTACATGAATTACAGTTATCTCCTGTGTATCCAGCTACTACACACGTGCAAGTACCAGCTATGGTGTCACAATATCCTCCGTTCGTACAGTCTGAGTCTTGCGTACATGCAACTACAAAATAATTGGAGCATAAACATGATTAAATTCAGGTCAAAAAAGAAATAAGCTTATCCATGTACATAGACTGAAATGATGTCATGATCATTTATAGCACCGAAAGCAGAACATTAATCTCTAATTCGACATGTAAAAATAACATAATAACCACAAGTTCCATCAGTATTCTAAACTGAAAATTTCAAAGGCATTTATTGCCCAACCCCGAAATAGTTTTGCCAAATACATAACACTTGCTTATATTTCTTCTTTTAAAAATGGTGACAGCGTTATGTTGTTCATGAATCAAGAGGCGTTTGAATTCAAATCATCAATTTCCATGAGCTGGCTGACTATATCCAAAACAAGAAGCCAGTATCTTACATGAATCACAATTATCTCCTGTGTATCCAGCTACACACATGCAAGTAGTAGCAGTGGTGTCACAAGTTCCTCCGTTCATGCAGTCCGAGTCTCCCGTACATGCAACTGGAAATCATTTCAACATGAATTCATTAAAAAAATGAAATAGCTACATAAAAAGTTAATAGAAATATCTAGGGGCAGTTCCAGCGTATTTTGAAGGGGAGGGGCAAGATGACCCATAGGTAAATTTATCTACGTATTAAATAAAAAAACAAAAACTAGGGGTATTATATAGTTACATGACCAGGCCTATCCTTTTCCATACTCTTCTTTCTTCCTGCTCCCCTTTTTCTTCTTTCCCCTCCCCTTCTTTTTCCCCCTTTTCTGATCAGTTTAAAATCATAGGGGGCAGTCGCCCACTGGCCCTCGTTGCGTCGCCCCTGGAAATACCAGAATGGAATTCAACACCAAAGGAATAAACTTGATTTGGTCTTCACTTTAACACAGTTAAGGGTAATGTAAAGCTGAAAAGCTAATAGACCACCTCGTTATAGCCATAAAAAATAAATTCAACAAATATAGACCACTTGCTTAAAATTCTTCTTATAAGAGTGAGGTTAGTGTCCATTTTTTTTCTTAATTCAAGAGGCGTTCAAATGGAAATCATCAATTCCTTCGAGTGGACTGATTATTCTAAACAAAAAGATAGTATCTTACATGAATTACAGTTATCTCCTGTGTATCCAGCTACTACACACGTGCAAGTACCAGTTATGGCGCCACAATATCCTCCGTTCATACAGTCTGAGTCTTGCGTACATGCAACTAAAAAGTAATTGGAGCATAAACATGATTAAATTCAGGTCAAAAAAGAAATAAGCTTATCCATGTAAATAGGCTGAAATGATGTCATGATCATTTATAGCACCTAAAGTAGAACATTAATCTCTAATTCGACATGTAAAAATAACATAATAACCACAAGTTCCATCAGTATTCTAAACTGAAAATTTCAAAGGCATTTATTGCCCAACCCCGAAATAGTTTTGCCAAATACATAACACTTGCTTATATTTCTTCTTTCAAAAATGGTGATAGCGTTAGGTTTTTTTCTTGAATCAAGAGGCGTTTGAATTCAAATCATCAGTTTCCACGAGTTGGCTGACTATATCCAAAACAAGAAGCCAGTATCTTACATGAATCACAATTATCTCCTGTGTATCCAGCTACACACATGCAAGTAGTAGCAGTGGTGTCACAAGTTCCTCCGTTCATGCAGTCCGAGTCTCCCGTACATGCAACTGGAAATCATTTCAACATGAATTCATTAAAAAAATGAAATAGCTACATAAAAAGTTAATAGAAATATCTAAGAGCAGTTCCAGCGTATTTTGAAGGAGAGGGGCAAGATGACCCATAGGCAAATTTATCTACGTATTAAATAGAAAAACAAAAACTAGAGGTATTATATAGTTACATGACCAGGCCTATCCTTTTCCATACTCTTCTTTCTTCCTGCTCCCCTTTTTCTTCTTCCCCCTCAACCCCTCTTTTCCCCCCTTTTCTGATCAGTTAAAAATCAAAGAGGGGGGGGGGGGGCAGTCGCCCCCTGGCCCTCGTTGCGTCGCCCTGGAAATACCAGAATGGAATTCAACACCAAAGGAATAAACTTGATTTGGTCTTCACTTTAACACAGTTAAGGGTAATGTAAAGCTGAAAAGGTAATAGACCACCTCGTTATAGCCATAAAAAATAAATTCAACAAATACAGACCACTTGCTTAAAATTCTTCTTATAAAAGTGAGGTTAGTGTCCAACTACAAAGTAATTGGAGCATAAACATGATCAAATTCAGGTCAAAAAGGAAATAAGGTTATCCATGTATATAGACTGAAATGATGTCATGATCATTTATAGCACCTAAAGTAGAACATTAATCTCGAATTCGACATGTAAAACTAACATAATAACCACAAGTTCCATCAGTATTCTAAACTGAAAATTTCAAAGGCATTTATTGCCCAACCCCGAAATAGTTTTGCCAAATACATAACACTTGCTTATATTTCTTCTTTTAAAAATGGTGACAGCGTTATGTTGTTCATGAATCAAGAGGCGTTTGAATTCAAATCATCAATTTCCATGAGCTGGCTGACTATATCCAAAACAAGAAGCCAGTATCTTACATGAATCACAATTATCTCCTGTGTATCCAGCTACACACATGCAAGTAGTAGCAGTGGTGTCACAAGTTCCTCCGTTCATGCAGTCCAAGTCTCCCGTACATGCAACTGGAAATCATTTCAACATGAATTCATTTAAAAAAATGAAATAGCTACATAAAAAGTTAATAGAAATATCTAAGGGCAGTTCCAGCGTATTTTGAAGGGGAGGGGCAAGATGACCCATAGGTAAATTTATCTACGTATTAAATAGAAAAACAAAAAATAGAGGTATTATATAGTTACATGACCAGGCCTATCTTTTTCCATACTCTTCTTTTTTCCTGCTCCCCTTTTTCTTCTCCCCCCCCCCTCTTTTTCCCCCTTTTCTGATCAGTTAAAAATCATAGGGGGCAGTCACCCCCTGGCCCTCGTTGCGTCGCCCCTGGAAATACCAGAATGGAATTCAACACCAAAGGAATAAACTTGATTTGGTCTTCACTTTAACACAGTTAAGGGTAATGTAAAGCTGAAAAGCTAATAGACAACCTCGTTATAGCCATAAAAAATAAATTCAACAAAATAATATAGACCACTTGCTTAAAATTCTTCTTATAAAAGTGAGGTTAGTGTCCATTTTTTTTTTCTTAATTCAAGAGGCGTTCAAATGGAAATCATCAATTCCTTCTAGTGGACTGATTATTCTAAACAAAAAGATAGTATCTTACATGAATTACAGTTATCTCCTGTGTATCCAGCTACTACACACGTGCAAGTACCAGCTATGGTGTCACAATATCCTCCGTTCGTACAGTCTGAGTCTTGCGTACATGCAACTACAAAATAATTGGAGCATAAACATGATTAAATTCAGGTCAAAAAAGAAATAAGCTTATCCATGTACATAGACTGAAATGATGTCATGATCATTTATAGCACCGAAAGCAGAACATTAATCTCTAATTCGACATGTAAAAATAACATAATAACCACAAGTTCCATCAGTATTCTAAACTGAAAATTTCAAAGGCATTTATTGCCCAACGCCGAAATAGTTTTGCCAAATACATAACACTTGCTTATATTTCTTCTTTTAAAAATGGTGACAGCGTTATGTTGTTCATGAATCAAGAGGCGTTTGAATTCAAATCATCAATTTCCATGAGCTGGCTGACTATATCCAAAACAAGAAGCCAGTATCTTACATGAATCACAATTATCTCCTGTGTATCCAGCTACACACATGCAAGTAGTAGCAGTGGTGTCACAAGTTCCTCCGTTCATGCAGTCCGAGTCTCCCGTACATGCAACTGGAAATCATTTCAACATGAATTCATTAAAAAAATGAAATAGCTACATAAAAAGTTAATAGAAATATCTAGGGGCAGTTCCAGCGTATTTTGAAGGGGAGGGGCAAGATGACCCATAGGTAAATTTATCTACGTATTAAATAAAAAAACAAAAACTAGGGGTATTATATAGTTACATGACCAGGCCTATCCTTTTCCATACTCTTCTTTCTTCCTGCTCCCCTTTTTCTTCTTTCCCCTCCCCTTCTTTTTCCCCCTTTTCTGATCAGTTTAAAATCATAGGGGGCAGTCGCCCACTGGCCCTCGTTGCGTCGCCCCTGGAAATACCAGAATGGAATTCAACACCAAAGGAATAAACTTGATTTGGTCTTCACTTTAACACAGTTAAGGGTAATGTAAAGCTGAAAAGCTAATAGACCACCTCGTTATAGCCATAAAAAATAAATTCAACAAATATAGACCACTTGCTTAAAATTCTTCTTATAAGAGTGAGGTTAGTGTCCATTTTTTTTCTTAATTCAAGAGGCGTTCAAATGGAAATCATCAATTCCTTCGAGTGGACTGATTATTCTAAACAAAAAGATAGTATCTTACATGAATTACAGTTATCTCCTGTGTATCCAGCTACTACACACGTGCAAGTACCAGTTATTTCGCCACAATATCCTCCGTTCATACAGTCTGAGTCTTGCGTACATGCAACTAAAAAGTAATTGGAGCATAAACATGATTAAATTCAGGTCAAAAAAGAAATAAGCTTATCCATGTAAATAGGCTGAAATGATGTCATGATCATTTATAGCACCTAAAGTAGAACATTAATCTCGAATTCGACATGTAAAAATAACATAATAACCACAAGTTCCATCAGTATTCTAAACTTAAAATTTCAAAGGCATTTATTGCCCAACCCCGAAATAGTTTTGCAAAATACATAACACTTGCTTATATTTCTTCTTTCAAAAATGGTGATAGCGTTAGGTTTTTTTCTTGAATCAAGAGGCGTTTGAATTCAAATCATCAGTTTCCACGAGTTGGCTGACTATATCCAAAACAAGAAGCCAGTATCTTACATGAATCACAATTATCTCCTGTGTATCCAGCTACACACATGCAAGTAGTAGCAGTGGTGTCACAAGTTCCTCCGTTCATGCAGTCCGAGTCTCCCGTACATGCAACTGGAAATCATTTCAACATGAATTCATTAAAAAAATGAAATAGCTACATAAAAAGTTAATAGAAATATCTAAGAGCAGTTCCAGCGTATTTTGAAGGAGAGGGGCAAGATGACCCATAGGCAAATTTATCTACGTATTAAATAGAAAAACAAAAACTAGAGGTATTATATAGTTACATGACCAGGCCTATCTTTTTCCATACTCTTCTTTCTTCCTGCTCCCCTTTTTCTTCTTCCCCCTCCCCCCCTCTTTTCCCCCCTTTTCTGATCAGTTAAAAATCAAAGAGGGGGGGGGGGCAGTCGCCCCCTGGCCCTCGTTGCGTCGCCCTGGAAATACCAGAATGGAATTCAACACCAAAGGAATAAACTTGATTTGGTCTTCACTTTAACACAGTTAAGGGTAATGTAAAGCTGAAAAGGTAATAGACCACCTCGTTATAGCCATAAAAAATAAATTCAACAAATACAGACCACTTGCTTAAAATTCTTCTTATAAAAGTGAGGTTAGTGTCCAACTACAAAGTAATTGGAGCATAAACATGATCAAATTCAGGTCAAAAAGGAAATAAGGTTATCCATGTATATAGACTGAAATGATGTCATGATCATTTATAGCACCTAAAGTAGAACATTAATCTCGAATTCGACATGTAAAACTAACATAATAACCACAAGTTCCATCAGTATTCTAAACTGAAAATTTCAAAGGCATTTATTGCCCAACCCCGAAATAGTTTTGCCAAATACATAACACTTGCTTATATTTCTTCTTTTAAAAATGGTGACAGCGTTATGTTGTTCATGAATCAAGAGGCGTTTGAATTCAAATCATCAATTTCCATGAGCCGGCTGACTATATCCAAAACAAGAAGCCAGTATCTTACATGAATCACAATTATCTCCTGTGTATCCAGCTACACACATGCAAGTAGTAGCAGTGGTGTCACAAGTTCCTCCGTTCATGCAGTCCAAGTCTCCCGTACATGCAACTGGAAATCATTTCAACATGAATTCATTTAAAAAAATGAAATAGCTACATAAAAAGTTAATAGAAATATCTAAGGGCAGTTCCAGCGTATTTTGAAGGGGAGGGGCAAGATGACCCATAGGTAAATTTATCTACGTATTAAATAGAAAAACAAAAAATAGAGGTATTATATAGTTACATGACCAGGCCTATCTTTTTCCATACTCTTCTTTCTTCCTGCTCCCCTTTTTCTTCTCCCCCCCCCCTCTTTTTCCCCCTTTTCTGATCAGTTAAAAATCATAGGGGGCAGTCGCCCCCTGGCCCTCGTTGCGTCGCCCCTGGAAATACCAGAATGGAATTCAACACCAAAGGAATAAACTTGATTTGGTCTTCACTTTAACACAGTTAAGGGTAATGTAAAGCTGAAAAGCTAATAGACCACCTCGTTATAGCCATAAAAAATAAATTCAACAAATATAGACCACTGGCTTAAAATTCTTCTTATAACAGTGAGGTTAGTGTCCATTTTTTTTTCTTAATTCAAGAGGCGTTCAAATGGAAATCATCAATTCCTTCGAGTGGACTGATTATTCTAAACAAAAAGATAGTATCTTACATGAATTACAGTTATCTCCTGTGTATCCAGCTACTACACACGTGCAAGTACCAGCTATGGCGTCACAATATCCTCCGTTCATACAGTCTGAGTCTTGCGTACATGCAACTAAAAAGTAATTGGAGCATAAACATGATTAAATTCAGGTCAAAAAAGAAATAAGCTTATCCATGTAAATAGACTGAAATGATGTCATGATCATTTATAGCACCTAAAGTAGAACATTAATCTCGAATTCGACATGTAAAACTAACATAATAACCACAAGTTCCATCAGTATTCTAAACTGAAAATTTCAAAGGCATTTATTGCCCAACCCCGAAATAGTTTTGCAAAAAAATACATAACACTTGCTTATATTTCTTCTTTTTAAAATGGTGATAGCGTTATGTTGTTCATGAATCAAGAGGCGTTTGAATTCAAATCATCAATTTCCATGACCTGGCTGACTATATCCAAAACAAGAAGCCAGTATCTTACATGAATCACAATTATCTCCTGTGTATCCAGCTACACACATGCAAGTAGTAGCAGTGGTGTCACAAGTTCCTCCGTTCATGCAGTCCGAGTCTCCCGTACATGCAACTGTAAATCAGTCCAACATGAATTCATTAAAAAATGGAAATAGCTACATAAAAAGTTGAGAGAAATATCTAAGGGCAGTTCCTGCGTATTTTGAAGGGGAGGGGCAAGATGACCCATAGGTAAATTTAACCACCTTTTAAATAGAAAAAAAAAAAATTAGGGGTATTATATAGTTACATGACCAGGCCTATCTTTTTCCATACACTTCTTTCTTCCTGCTCCCCTTTTTCTTCTCCCCCCTCTTTTTCCCCCTTTTCTGATCAGTTAAAAATCATAGAGGGGCAGTCACCCCCTGGCCCTCGTTGCGTCGCCCTGGAAATACCAGAATGAAATTCAACAACAAAGGAATAACATTGATTTGGTCTTCACTTTTACACAGTTAAGGGTAATGTAAAGTTGAAAAGCTAATAGACAACCTCGTTATAGCCATAAAAAATAAATTCAACAAATATATGCCACTTGCTTAAAATTCTTCTTATAAGAGTGAGGTAGTGTCCATTTTTTTTCTTAATTCAAGAGGCGTTCAAATGGAAATCATCAATTCTTTTGAGTGGACTGACTATTCTAAACAAAAAGATAGTATCTTACATGAATTACAGTTATCTCCTGTGTATCCAGCTACTACACACGTGCAAGTACCAGCTATGGCGTCACAATATCCTCCGTTCATACAGTCTGAGTCTTTCGTACATGCAACTAAAAAGTAATTGGAGCATAAACATGATTAAATTCAGGTCAAAAAAGAAATAAGCTTATCCATGTATATAGAATGAAATGATGTCATGATCATTTATAGCACCTAAAGTAGAACATTAATCCCCATTGAGAGAAAATTTACGAAGAGGAAACAGCCCTGATAAAAACGTTTTGTGAACGTTCTGAAAACGTTTTGTGATCGTTTATTAAAGACAAAGACGTAGCGGACCTAATAAAAATGTTTTGTAAACGATTTATGAACCTTCTGAAAATGTTTTGCCAACGTTTTTTTAAAGACGAAGACGTAGCGGACGTAATAAAACATTTTGCAAATGTTTTGTGAACGTTCTGAAATATTTTTGTGAACGTTTGTTGAAGACAAAGGCGTAGCAGACCTAATAAAAACGTTTTGTGAACGTTCTGAAAACGTTTTGTGAACGTTTATTAAAGACAAAGACGCAACAGACCTAATAAAAACGTTTTGTGAACGTTCATCGAAGTCGAAGACGAAGCGGATCTAATAAAAATGATTGTAACAATTATTTAAGACGAAGATGTAGCGGGCCTAATAAATGTGTTCTAAGAACGTTTTGAATCGTTTTGTGTTGGGTAATCTATTTGCCGTCTAATCACCAGTTTATCTAATGTTCGATGACCTGATGAACTCGAAAATAATATTCAGGTCTGAGAAGGAGACTAGCATCACAGACCCAGGACGATTGGATTTGTAGTATTATGCAAAGTTAACACAAAAGGTTCAATACACGTTCATGAATCATATTTGCAATAGAATTGTACATAAACTAATGTACACTGCATTCCAATAGACATAACAGGCAAAATAACGCAGTTATCGCATTGTTTGTAATTGTATTTGTAAACCTAGTCGATGAAGATGGTAATATGAAAGAGCAAAAAATGTTTTTTTTTTTAAAGAAAAAAAGAAAGAAAAAATGACACCACCGTGCCCAGGAGTCGAACCGGGGACCATGAAGATGTGAGACCAGTGCTTTACCGATGGACCAGAATATAGTCCATAGATTCCTGAATCATATCTTCCAGTTCAAATTCCGATATGTTCCTGACATCTGATTAAAAAATGGCACACTTAAGATAGAGAATTTTCTCAGCTACAACATACTCGAAGCTGAGCAAAAATCGAGTAGAAATAATGGAGCTGTTGCTCAAAAAAGACGGGAACGTAGAATCAAGAATTGAGAAAAGGTCATGTCCTATAGACAATACACGCAAAACGTGAAAAATGGACATGCCCCCGTTTATCGAAAAATTAGACAATGATGCCGGTCTTAAAATGGAAAATGAAGGCAATTGCTGTATAAGAGCATTGTCTCAGCTACAACATATTGAAATCCCGGCGAAAATCGACCAACAATAAGCGAGATAGTCTTGATTAAAAGTACAAAATATGACGTCATAATTGAAAAAAATTAAATTTTGAGTTCACATGAGAACATGGCCACGTTCCGACTGTTCGACCCCCAATTTTTTTTCATGAATTCAAATCTTCAACTCATTGGCTTTCAGAAAATGTAAAAAAAAATTGTGGGGGGGGGGGGGGGGGTCCCCATGATTTTTAACGAGCTATGGCGGATTTTAAAGGGGCATGTTTTTGCATGTTTTTACGTTATTTGCCCCATAGACGCGCGCACGGATTTTACACTTTGACGCGCGCGTGCGGCCTCATGGTCAGTTGAAATCGATTGTAAATTGATGGAAATGGTCAAGAAATATCTCAGAATTGCAAATCAATTTAAAACTTGCGCACGCGCAATAAGCGCGGAAATTTTTGATATGCTCAAAATGGCCTGAAAATGGATTTTGCTTTGATAGAAAATCGATTTTGAGCATTTTTAAATTTTGCGCGCGCAATGACGCGCGGACGTAAGCGTACGCGTGCGTCTAAAAAGACGGAATTGTTCAGATTGTTATGAATATTCATCATGCCAAATATGAATAAGAAATGTCATTCCGTTATGAAGATATGATCAAGACATGATTTTTGCAAAATGGTACATGGAATGACGTCACGATGACCTGATGAACTTGAAAATGACTAAAAATACGAGATCTCGTAACGACTGATGATTCCTGAAAATTTAACGAAAAATGATTGAGCCAGTTCTGAGATCTCGATTGCACAAAAAAATTCGGTACCAATAAAGAGAGTAACGAGAATAGAATTCGTCATAGACTCGTGACGAATTAGGTGATCTGTTGGCGTCTTTTAGGTTTTGACAGTGAAAAAGTCATTGGTAAAGACTATTGATCAATATTTACGTCTGGATAGGAAACTAACATAAAAGAAATTCGACGTTTTGATATCACAGTATAATGAAAGGTTGAACAAAAGTTTTATTTCACGTTAACGAATCAGATGTCCAATAGGGTTGTACATAAACTACTGTGCACTGCATTGCAATAGTCATAACAGGCAAAAATAATGCAGTTTACACTGATAGTGACTTTGCATATGTAATCATATCAAGGGGGATAGTAATATACAAGGTAAAAAGAAAGGAAAAGGAAGATATTGCTCCCTCCCCGGGACTCGAACCAGGGACCTTGCGTTTGTGAGGAAAGTGCATTCATTCCAGGATACAGCTCATAGAGATAACACGTGGATGGAAAGTGGAATTCGCATATCTTATCTTCCAAAATGTAAAAAATTGACATGCCTCCGTTTATCGTAAATTTAGACCATGATGCCGTTATCAAAATGAAAAGTTATATCAGCAACAACATACTGAAATCCCGGCGAAAATTGACCAACAATAAGCAAGACAGTCTTGATGAAACGTAAAAAAATATGACGTCATAATTGAAAAAAAAAATGAAATTTAGAGTTCACATGAGAATATGCGACGTTTCAACCATTTGACCCCCAATTTTTTTCTTGACATTAAATCTTCAGCTCATAGGCTTTCAGAAAATGTAAAAAAATTGGGGAGTCTCAGACCTTTTAACGAGCTATGGCGGATTTTAAAGGGGAATGTTTTTGCATGTTTTTACGTTATTAGCCCTATAGACGCGCGCACGGACCTTGAACTTTGACGCGTGCGTGCGGCCTTAAGGTCAGTTGAAATTGACTTTCAATTGATGGAAATTGTCAAGAAAAGTATTAGGATTGAAAAAACAAGTGAAAAAAACGGCGTTTTTACGTCATTTACTACATGCGCAAGCGCAAAACGCGCGCGCAGGCGCTTACGCGCGGAAATTTTTGAAATGCTAAGAATGGCCTGAAACGTGTGCAAAACGGCTTTGAGACGATTCTGAGCATTTTTAAATTTTGCGCGCACTGACGCGCGGAGGTACGCGTACGCGCACGACTTTTAATGAAGGAGTTGTTCACAATCATATGAACATTCATTATGCCAAATATAAATAATAATAAATACTTATAAAGCGCACATTCTGGTAAAGTACCACTCAAGGCGCTACATTAGAAAATCAATCAATACCTAAGTAATCTTACAAGGAAAACAACATAAAACAATTTACAATATATTACAGAAAGAAAAACGAAAAGAAAACAAAGAAACGAAAAATCTTCTTAATAACTTTGAGTGAACAGAAAATGTTTGAGTCTTTTTTGGAAAGTAGATAAACAGGGGATATTTCTAATTTCACTTGGCAGTTTATTCCATAGTACAGGTGCAAAATGACTGAAAAACGATCTCCATAGTGGGTGGTTCTGCTTCTGGGGACTACAAGCACAGTGGAGGTAGAAGATCGCAGAGGATACTGGTACTGCTTCTTTACAAGAAGATCCTTAATGTAATCGGGACCATGTTGTTGAGTGTTTTGTACACTAGAGGACCTTGGACCTTGTATGGGGCCTTGTATTCAATTCTCTTAAACACAGGAAGCCAGTGAAGTTCCTTTAAGGTTGGGGTAATGTGTTCATGCTTCTTAACTCGGACAAGAACTCTGGCAGCGCTGTTTAGGACTCTCTGGAGTCTTAAGATTAAAGAACGCGGTAGGCCAGCAAGTACGGCATTGCAGCAGTCCACACGTGATGTTACTAAGGCATGGAAGATTTTCCTAGCATCCGCATGAGAGAGATACTTCCGTACTCTGGCAACAGTCCACAAATGATAGTTTGCACTTTTACAGATGGCAGCGATGTGTGCATCCATGTTCAGAAATTTGTCCAAAAGAACACCCAGATCTCGAACTGTATCTGAAACAGGCACGACAAATTCATTTATCATGAGTTCTGACAAGTCAACAGTAGAATGCTGATTTCGAGATCCAATCAGTAAAACATCTGTTTTCTCATTGTTTAATTTCAGGAAGTTCCTCTCCATCCATTTCTGCATGTCCTTGATACAATTCTGAATGCGGAGACATGCATCGGTGTAATCAACACCTTGCTTGAAAGCAACGTAGATTTGTGTATCGTCTGCGTAAAGATGGTAGGTCATGCCATGATGTCGAGCAATGTCCCCAAGAGGAGTTACATACATTGTAAATAATATCGGTCGGAGGATGGACCCCTGGGGAACGCCACAATCAATGATCTGCTGGTCAGATCTAGTATCCGCAATCACGACTGCTTGACGTCTTGATCTAAGATAGGATTAAAACCATTGCAGAACTTTCTCAGATATTCCGAACCGGTCTGTCATTCGTCTCAAGAGTAGCCCATGATCCACAGTGTCGAACGCCGCCGACAGATCAAGCAAGACCAATAGGACCATCTGCTTACTGTCTACGGCTCTCAGAATATCGTTGGTTACTTTGATTGGATCAGTTTCAACGCTATGCCCTGGCTTGTAGGATGATTGCATACTCTCAGAAAGGTCATTGTCCTTCAGATAGGAACAAAGTTGACGAGCTACAACCTTCTCCAGAACCTTAGAGAAGAATGAGAGTTGAGAGACAGGTCTGTAGCTGCTCAGGGACTCTGGATCTAGAGTGCTCTTCTTCAGTAGAGGTGTTACTAACGCCATCTTAAAAATTGCAGGAACGGAAGCAGATAAAAGTGAGGAATTTGTGATAGTCAATATCATCTCTGCAAATACAGTAGGTGCTTGCTTTACCATCCAGGTGGGCACAGGATCAAGAGCACAAGACTTGCGGGGTGATGATTTAATGATCCTCACTATTTTATCAAGAGAAGATAACTGAAATTCTGCCCATCCTACTACAGGAGATGTTACCGACATGCTGTTCAAGGCATCCGATCCAGACATTCCTTGTCTAATTTTGTAAACTTTGTCCCTGAAGAAGATGCTGAAACGATTGGCAATGTCTGTTCTATCTGTAGGCAAAGTAGTAGATTTTGATCTGCCAGTAAGATTGTCAACCACTTGGAAAAGTCTTTTCTAGTCCATCGCAATCCTCAACCTTTTGCTTGATGTAATCTCTTTTAGCACAAGATGTCATTTTCCTGTGGAGATTACGTTCCTTTGTGAAACTTAGACGATCCCTCTGCAGTCTAGACCTCCGCCAGCGCCTTTCGGCCCTTCTAGTGCACTGTTTTTGAAGTCGGATCTCAGATGTATACCATGGCATTTGTTGGCGGTCTACAATCTTTGTCATTTTAATCGGTGCGTGCAAATCAACTGTGTCCTTGATTACATCATCAAGAAGCTTCGCTTGTTTATCGACATCAGTTTCATTCTTGTAATCGCTTAGATTCAACGATGTCTCAACATCATCACGGAACGATATTAAGTTTACTGAGCGAAACTTTCTGTATTTTTTCACAACTGCTTCATAATTGGGCTTTGTAAGTCCACAGTGAAAATGAACGGCTGCATGGTCTGATAGAAACAATTCAACTTCCACATTACTGACCACTGTACAATCTGATCTTGTAATAATAAGATCGATGGTATGGCCAGCCATATGTGTTGATTGGCCAGTATGTTGCACAAGACCAGAGTCACTCAGTACGTTTGAGAAGTGAACCGTTTCAGGATTATCAGTAGCATCCATATGAATATTGAAATCACCCACCAGAACAAAGTCACCATTCATGATGACGAGCTCATCCAGAACTGGCGCGAACTCAGGTACAAACATCTGTCTTGTTAGGCCATTTTGAGCAGATGGAGGTGGCCTGTATAATACTGCAGTAGAAGAGAATGATTTCCTATGCAAAGTTCAAACTCGGCATACTCGAAACTTCTGAACTGTTGACGAGGTCGCTGGGAAATCTTTACATGAATCAGAAATGACATTCTGTTATGAAGATATAACCTTTAGAAGATTTTTAAAAAATGGCGCGTTGATGACGTCACAATGACTTGATGTCTTTGAAAATTTAAGGGAAAACATATCTTGTTAAGGGTAATGCGTGTTTACAATATCATTAAGATGGACCTTTGAGTATGAAAAATATCACGGCTGACAGATAGGTGGATGATTGGTCTTTAAGGGAAATACTATTGAAATTCCTGTATTTCATTAGATTAGTGAGAGAAAAGCCGAAACAATTTCAACAGTTTTATTTTTGGAGATAAAATGGACAAGGATAACCTTCAAAAATATACAGTTATTTTTGTCGAAATAGTCATAATTATGGATATATAAAGGAAAAGATGGACAAGAAAACGACGTCGACACTTAAAAAATAAATAAACTAAAAAAAAAAAAAAAAAAAACGTTGAAAAAAAAATGAATTGATCCAGGGTTCTGGTTTTGCGTGTGCGTGATGTTTGTGCAAGATGTGATGTCTGTTGCAACTTTCAAGAGGATTCATGATCCCGTTCGGAAGATCATTTGTTGATTTTGACAAAATGGCGCCCGGATGACGTCATGATGATTTTTTGACCTCGACAAAAATTGTGCAACTTGCACTTGTGGTGACTGATAAGTGACCAAAATTTGAATGAAAAGGACAATGTCGACTTCGAGTTATCAAATATGCTGTAGTCTATGCTAGATGCTCTACGCTGCATATATATATATATATATATATATATATATATATAAACACAACAAAAAAAGTAACTACCCCCCCCCCCTAAACAAAAGGCTGTAACTTTTCAACGAAGAGGTTTTGAGCAAAATCAATTGGCATGAATGTTCCTACACTATTTTACCAACTTTTGTGAGAAAATGAGATTGATCCGTCTAGTCATGCGTGAGTGAGCAGGCACTAAAGGAAAAATGTCACTTTTTAAAATTCACAAGCATCATATCATGACTTTGAGTCAAGGATATCGGAACACATTTCAAGTATTCAGCGTTTGAAGGCATGCACCATGAATTTCATGTGCTTCCCAACATACCAAATGACCTGAGGGCCAAATTTCATGCTTGAGTGAGCACAAGGTGAAAATTGCAAAAACTGCAGTTTTGACATCTTTCGCGCGGTAAATTTGATCTAATGCAAAGCAATTCGTGTTTTGGACTGGTGTTTGCAACTTTTTGCAATTGATACCTATTAATTCACGGTTGAATGAACACGTAATAAAAACAAAATATCCCCGTATTAAAATTTTCAATAATAATAATAATAATATACAGTTCTTGTATAGCGCATATCACATTATGATATAACGTCTCTATGCGCTTCCAAAGGACTTGGATATTATTACCCTGGCTTTAGCCCGGCAGCCGTTTTTTACAGCGCGCAAGCATTTCAAGGAATAAATTCCTGCCAGGTACCCATTCACCTCACCTGGGTTGAGTGCAGCACGATGTGGATGAATTTCTTGCTGAAGGAAATTAACGCCATGGCTGGGATTCGAACCCACGACCCTCTGATTGAAAGACGAGAGTCAGAACCACCAGACCACGACGCTTCCACAATTCAAGTAATTATTGCTTTATTTTTGTGCACTAAAAATCATATTGCTGTCATTTTTAGCATGTCTATATGACCGGTGTACATGTATCAATGATCCCGTGGCATTTTCGTGGAAAGTTCACGCTTCAGTGACGTTCCGACTGCTCGATCCCCATTTTTTTTTTCATGAATTCAAATCTTCATTTCATAGGCTTTCAGAAAATAAAAAAAAAAATTGGGGGGTCCCCATGCTTTTTAACGAGCTATGGCAGATTTTAAAAGGGCATGTTTTTGCATGTTTTTACGTTATTTGCCCCATAAACGCGCGCACGGATTTTGAACTTTGACGCCCGCGTGCGGCCTTATGATCAGTTGAAATTGACTTCCAATTGATGAGAATTGTCAAGAAAAGTATTAGCATTGCGAATCAATTGAAAAAACGGCGTTTTTACGTTTTCTTTGGTGTACGCGAGCAAATATGGCGCGCGCAGACGCGGACGCGCGTAAATTTTTGAAATGCTTAAAATGGCCTGAAACGTGTGCAAAATGAATATGAGTTGATTCTGCGCATTTTTAATTTTTGCGTGCGCGTCTAAGTGAATGGAATTATTCAGATTGATATGAATATTCATCATGCTAAGTATGAATGAGAAATGACATTCCGTAAAGAAGATATGATCAAGAAATGATATTTACAAAATGGCGCCTGGATGACGTCACGATGACCTGATGAACTTGAAAATGAGTATATAAAAAAAAAAAAACCGAGATCTCGTGAGGACTGATAATTCATGAAAATTTGACAATAAATGACAGGGCCAGTTCTGATATTTCGACTGCACAAAAAAGTGGGTACCAATAATGAGAATAATTAAAGAAAATTCAGATGAAATTAAATGGTAATCTGTCATAAATGAAACGTGTGCAAAATGAATATGAGCCGATTCTGCGCATTTTTAGAAAAACACTCCTTTTTCAAAGAACTGTTATTAAAAATCTGGTATGTTGGAAAAAAATTCATTTAATGATATTTTGTATGCTTCATAATTGAGAATCACATGACATTGGACATACGTTTATTAAAAAAAGACTTTGTTTCGAAATTCTGAGCTGCTTGACTATCTAAATGGGTTAGCTGTTAGAGTAGGACAGCATTTTACTTAGAATTCTATTATAAGACAAAAAGTCTCAACACCAAATTTAAAATGTTACTTATTAAGTTCAAAGTGTTTGAATTTGAATTTACTGTCAATACATGTTGATCCACTGTATTTTGAAGTGCAAGAACAGACCTCGTTTGTGTCATCAGTGCAGGTACCACCATTCATGCAAGAAATGCTTCCACAAACCTCTGTTTGAACAAGCATTAACAGGACCAAATATCAGAAAAACACTCCTTTTTCAAAGACCTGTTACTAAAATATACTCTCAAAAATAATCAATCTGGAATGTTGAAAAAAAACTCCATTTAATGATATTTTGTATGCTTTATAACTGAGAATCACATTACATTCGGCATACGTATATTAAAAAAAAACACTTTTGTGTCGTAATTCTGAACTGCTTGACTATCAAAAAGTGTTAGCTGTTAGACTAGTAGAGGATTTACCTAGAATTCTATTGTAAGACAAAATGTCTCAACACCAAATCTATAATATTGCTTATTAAGTTCAAAGTGTTTGAATTTGAATTTACCATCACTGCATGTTGATCCGCTATATTCTGAAGTGCAAGAACAGACCTGGTTTATGTAATCAGTGCAGGTACCACCATTCATGCAAGAAATGCTTCCACAAACCTCTGTTTGAACAAGCATTAACAACACCAAATATCAGAAAAACACTCCTTTTTCAAAGACCTGTTATTAAAATATACTCTCAAACTAATCAATCTGGAATGTTGAAAAAAACTCCAATTAATGATATTTTGTATGCTTTATAATTGAGAATCACATTACATTGGACATACGTATATTAAAAAAACACTTTGTGTCGAAATTCTGAGCTGCTTGACTATCTAAATGGGTTAGGTGTTAGAGTAGGAGAGCATTTTACTTAGAATTCCATTGTAACACAAAATGTTTTAACACCAAATCTATAATATTGCTTATAAATTTCAAAATGTTTGTATTTGAATTTACCATCACTGCATGTTGATCCGCTATATTCTGAAGTGCAAGAACAGACCTCGTTTGTGTCATCAGTGCAGGTACCACCATTCATGCAAGAAATGCTTCCACAGACCTCTGTTTGAAAAAGCATTAACAAGACCAAATATCAGAAAAACACTCCTTTTCAAAGACCTACTACTGAAATATACCCTCAAAATAATCAATCTGGAATGTTGAAAAAAACTCCATTTAATGATATTTTTGTATGCTTTATAATTGAGAATCACATTACATTGGGCAAAGGTATATTACAAAACACTTTGTGTCGAAATTCTGAGCTGCTTGACTATCTAAATGGGTTAGCTGTTAGAGTAGGAGAGCATTTTACTTAGAATTCCATTGTAACACAAAATGTCTAAACACCAAATCTATAATACTGCTTATAAATTTCAAAATGTTTGTATCTGACTTTACCATCACTGCATGTTGATCCGCTGTATTCTGAAGTGCAAGAACAGACCTCGTTTGTGTCATCAGTGCAGGTACCACCATTCATGCAAGAAATGCTTCCACAGACCTCTGTTTGAACAAGCATTAACAACACCAAATATCAGAAAAACACTCCTTTTTCAAAGACCTGTTATTAAAATATTTTCTCAAACTAATCAATCTGGAATGTTGAAAAAAACTCCAATTAATGATATTTTGTATGCTTTATAATTGAGAATCACATTACATTTGACATACGTATATTAAAAAAAACACTTTGTGTCGAAATTCTGAGCTGCTTGACTCTCTAAATGGGTTAGCTGTTAGAGGGAGAGCATTTTAATTAGAATTCTATTGTCAGACAAAATGTCTCAACACCAAATCTATAATATTGCTTATAAATTTCAAAATGTTTGTATTTGAATTTACCATCACTGCATGTTGATCCACTATATTCTAAAGTGCAAGAACAGACCTCGTTTGTGTCATCAGTGCAGGTACCACCATTCATGCAAGAAATGCTTCCACAGACCTCTGTTTGAAGAAAGCATTAACAAGACCAAATATTAAAAAAACCACTACTTTTTCAAAGACCCGTTACTAAAATATAATCTCAAAAATAATCAATCTGGAATGTTGAAAAAAAACTCCATTTAATGATATTTTGTATGCTTTATAACTGAGAATCACATTACATTGGGCAAACGTTTATTACATTACACTTTGTGTCGAAATTCTGAGCTGCTTGACTATCTAAATGGGTTAGCTGTTAGAGTAGGAGAGCATTTTACTTAGAATTCCATTGTAACACAAAATGTCTCAACACCAAATCTATAATACTGATTATAAATTTCAAAATGTTTGTATTTGAATTTACCATCACTGCATGTTGATCCACTATATTCTGAAGTGCAAGAACAGACCTCGTTTGTGTCATCAGTGCAGGTACCACCATTCATGCAAGAAATGCTTCCACAAACCTCTGTTTGAAAAAGCATTAACAGGACCAAATATCAGAAAAACACTCCTTTTCAAAGACCTACTACTAAAATATACTCTCAAAATAATCAATCTGCAATGTTGAAAAAAACTCCATTTAATGATATTTTTGTATGCTTTATAATTGAGAATCACATTACATTGGGCATACATATATTACAAAACACTTTGGTCGAAATTCTGAGCTGCTTGACTATCTAAATGGGTTATCTGTAAGAGTAGGAGAGCATTTTACTTAGAATTCTATTGTCAGACAAAATGTCTCAACACCAAATCTATAATACTGCTTATAAATTTCAAAATGTTTGTATTTGAATTTACCATCACTGCATGTTGATCCGCTGTATTCTGAAGTGCAAGAACAGACCTCGTTTGTGTCATCAGTGCAGGTACCACCATTCATGCAAGAAATGCTTCCACAGACCTCTGTTTGAAGAAAGCATTAACAAGACCAAATATTAAAAAAAAAACCACTACTTTTTCAAAGACCTGTTACTAAAATATACTCTCAAAAATAATCAATCTGGAATGTTGAAAAAAAAAACTCCATTGAATGATATTTTGTATGTTTTATAACTGAGAATCACATTACATTCGGCATTCGTACATTAAAAAAACACATTTGTGTCGTAATTCTGACCTGCTTGACTATCAAAAAGTATTAAATGTTAGCCTAGTAGAGGATTTACCTAGAATTCTATTGTAAGACAAAAAGTCTCAACACCAAATCTATAATACTGATTATAAATTTCAAAATGTTTGTATTTGAATTTACCATCACTGCATGTTGATCCACTATATTCTGAAGTGCAAGAACAGACCTCGTTTGTGTCATCAGTGCAGGTACCACCATTCATGCAATAAATGCTTCCACAAACCTCTGTTTGAACAAGCGTTAACAACATCAAATATCAGAAAAACACTCCTTTTTCAAAGACCTGTTATTAAAATATACTCTCAAACTAATCAATCTGGAATGTTGAAAAAAACTCCAATTAATGATATTTTGTATGCTTTATAATCGAGAATCACATTACATTGGACATACGTATATTAAAAAAAACACTTTGTGTCGAAATTCTGAGCTGCTTGACTCTCTAAATGGGTTAGCTGTTAGAGGGAGAGCATTTTACTTAGAATTCTATTGTAAGACAAAATGTATCAACACCAAATCTATAATATTGCTTATAAATTTCAAAATGTTTGTATTTAAATTTACCATCACTGCATGTTGATCCACTATATTCTGAAGTGCAAGAACAGACCTCGTTTGTGTCATCAGTGCAGGTACCACCATTCATGCAAGAAATGCTTCCACAGACCTCTGTTTGAAAAAGCATTAATAGGACCAAATATCAGAAAAACACTCCTTTTCAAAGTCCTGCTATTAAAATATTTCTCAAAATAATCAATCTGGAATGTTGAAAAAAAAACTCCATTTAATGATATTTTTGTATGCTTTATAATTGAGAATCACATTACATTGGACATACGTATATTAAAAAAACACTTTGTGTCGAAATTCTGAGCTGCTTGACTATCTAAATGGGTTATCTGTAAGAGTAGGAGAGCATTTTACTTAGAATTCTATTGTAACACAAAATGTATCAACACCAAATGTATAATATTGCTTATTAAGTTCAAAGTGTTTGAATTTGAATTTACCATCACTGCATG
Source organism: Echinometra lucunter (assembly GCA_029962745.1). NCBI lineage: Eukaryota > Metazoa > Echinodermata > Echinoidea > Camarodonta > Echinometridae > Echinometra > Echinometra lucunter. The sequence goes on from JAPZVO010000084.1 coordinate 39,832, forward strand.
TTGATCCACTATATTCTGAAGTGCAAGAACAGACCTCGTTTGTGTCATCAGTGCAGGTACCACCATTCATGCAAGAAATGCTTCCACAGACCTCTGTTTGAAGAAAGCATTAACAGGACCAAATATCAGAAAAAAACACTACTTTTTTAAAGACCTGTTACTAAAATATACTCTCAAAAATAATCAATCTGCAATGTTGAAAAAAACTCCATTTAATGATATTTTGTATGCTTTATAACTGAGAATCACATTACATTCGGCATACGTATATTAAATAAAACACTTTGTGTCGAAATTCTGAGCTGCTTGACTATCTAAATGGGTTAGCTGTTAGAAGGAGAGCATTTTACTTAGAATTCTATTGTCAGACAAAATGTCTCAACACCAAATCTATAATATTGCTTATAAATTTCAAAATGTTTGTATTTGAATTTACCATCACTGCATGTTGATCCGCTGTATTCTGAAGTGCAAGAACAGACCTGGTTTATGTAATCAGTGCAGGTACCACCATTCATGCAAGAAATGCTTCCACAAACCTCTGTTTGGACAAGCATTAACAACATCAAATATCAGAAAAACACTCCTTTTTCAAAGACCTGTTATTAAAATATACTCTCAAACTAATCAATCTGGAATGTTGAAAAAAACTCCAATTAATGATATTTTGTATGCTTTATAATTGAGAATCACATTACATTGGACATACGTATATTAAAAAAAACACTTTGTGTCGAAATTCTGAGCTGCTTGACTCTCTAAATGGGTTAGCTGTTAGAGGGAGAGCATTTTACTTAGAATTCTATTGTAAGACAAAATGTATCAACACCAAATCTATAATATTGCTTATAAATTTCAAAATGTTTGTATTTAAATTTACCATCACTGCATGTTGATCCACTATATTCTGAAGTGCAAGAACAGACCTCGTTTGTGTCATCAGTGCAGGTACCACCATTCATGCAAGAAATGCTTCCACAGACCTCTGTTTGAAAAAGCATTAATAGGACCAAATATCAGAAAAACACTCCTTTTCAAAGTCCTGCTATTAAAATATTTTCTCAAAATAATCAATCTGGAATGTTGAAAAAAAAAACTCCATTTAATGATATTTTTGTATGCTTTATAATTGAGAATCACATTACATTGGGCAAACGTTTATTACATTACACTTTGTGTCGAAATTCTGAGCTGCTTGACTATCTAAATGGGTTAGCTGTTAGAGTAGGAGAGCATTTTACTTAGAATTCCATTGTAACACAAAATGTCTCAACACCAAATCTATAATACTGATTATAAATTTCAAAATGTTTGTATTTGAATTTACCATCACTGCATGTTGATCCACTATATTCTGAAGTGCAAGAACAGACCTCGTTTGTGTCATCAGTGCAGGTACCACCATTCATGCAAGAAATGCTTCCACAAACCTCTGTTTGAAAAAGCATTAACAGGACCAAATATCAGAAAAACACTCCTTTTCAAAGACCTACTACTAAAATATACTCTCAAAATAATCAATCTGCAATGTTGAAAAAAACTCCATTTAATGATATTTTTGTATGCTTTATAATTGAGAATCACATTACATTGGGCATACATATATTACAAAACACTTTGGTCGAAATTCTGAGCTGCTTGACTATCTAAATGGGTTATCTGTAAGAGTAGGAGAGCATTTTACTTAGAATTCTATTGTCAGACAAAATGTCTCAACACCAAATCTATAATACTGCTTATAAATTTCAAAATGTTTGTATTTGAATTTACCATCACTGCATGTTGATCCGCTGTATTCTGAAGTGCAAGAACAGACCTCGTTTGTGTCATCAGTGCAGGTACCACCATTCATGCAAGAAATGCTTCCACAGACCTCTGTTTGAAGAAAGCATTAACAAGACCAAATATTAAAAAAAAACCACTACTTTTTCAAAGACCTGTTACTAAAATATACTCTCAAAAATAATCAATCTGGAATGTTGAAAAAAAAAAATCCATTGAATGATATTTTGTATGCTTTATAACTGAGAATCACATTACATTCGGCATTCGTACATTAAAAAAACACATTTGTGTCGTAATTCTGACCTGCTTGACTATCAAAAAGTATTAAATGTTAGCCTAGTAGAGGATTTACCTAGAATTCTATTGTAAGACAAAAAGTCTCAACACCAAATCTATAATACTGATTATAAATTTCAAAATGTTTGTATTTGAATTTACCATCACTGCATGTTGATCCACTATATTCTGAAGTGCAAGAACAGACCTCGTTTGTGTCATCAGTGCAGGTACCACCATTCATGCAATAAATGCTTCCACAAACCTCTGTTTGAACAAGCGTTAACAACATCAAATATCAGAAAAACACTCCTTTTTCAAAGACCTGTTATTAAAATATACTCTCAAACTAATCAATCTGGAATGTTGAAAAAAACTCCAATTAATGATATTTTGTATGCTTTATAATTGAGAATCACATTACATTGGACATACGTATATTAAAAAAAACACTTTGTGTCGAAATTCTGAGCTGCTTGACTCTCTAAATGGGTTAGCTGTTAGAGGGAGAGCATTTTACTTAGAATTCTATTGTAAGACAAAATGTATCAACACCAAATCTATAATATTGCTTATAAATTTCAAAATGTTTGTATTTAAATTTACCATCACTGCATGTTGATCCACTATATTCTGAAGTGCAAGAACAGACCTCGTTTGTGTCATCAGTGCAGGTACCACCATTCATGCAAGAAATGCTTCCACAGACCTCTGTTTGAAAAAGCATTAATAGGACCAAATATCAGAAAAACACTCCTTTTCAAAGTCCTGCTATTAAAATATTTTCTCAAAATAATCAATCTGGAATGTTGAAAAAAAAACTCCATTTAATGATATTTTTGTATGCTTTATAATTGAGAATCACATTACATTGGACATACGAATATTAAAAAAACACTTTGTGTCGAAATTCTGAGCTGCTTGACTATCTAAATGGGTTATCTGTAAGAGTAGGAGAGCATTTTACTTAGAATTCTATTGTAACACAAAATGTATCAACACCAAATGTATAATATTGCTTATTAAGTTCAAAGTGTTTGAATTTGAATTTACCATCACTGCATGTTGATCCACTATATTCTGAAGTGCAAGAACAGACCTCGTTTGTGTCATCAGTGCAGGTACCACCATTCATGCAAGAAATGCTTCCACAGACCTCTGTTTGAAGAAAGCATTAACAGGACCAAATATCAGAAAAAAACACTACTTTTTTAAAGACCTGTTACTAAAATATACTCTCAAAAATAATCAATCTGCAATGTTGAAAAAAACTCCATTTAATGATATTTTGTATGCTTTATAACTGAGAATCACATTACATTCGGCATACGTATATTAAATAAAACACTTTGTGTCGAAATTCTGAGCTGCTTGACTATCTAAATGGGTTAGCTGTTAGAAGGAGAGCATTTTACTTAGAATTCTATTGTCAGACAAAATGTCTCAACACCAAATCTATAATATTGCTTATAAATTTCAAAATGTTTGTATTTGAATTTACCATCACTGCATGTTGATCCGCTGTATTCTGAAGTGCAAGAACAGACCTGGTTTATGTAATCAGTGCAGGTACCACCATTCATGCAAGAAATGCTTCCACAAACCTCTGTTTGAACAAGCATTAACAACATCAAATATCAGAAAAACACTCCTTTTTCAAAGACCTGTTATTAAAATATACTCTCAAACTAATCAATCTGGAATGTTGAAAAAAACTCCAATTAATGATATTTTGTATGCTTTATAATTGAGAATCACATTACATTGGACATACGTATATTAAAAAAAACACTTTGTGTCGAAATTCTGAGCTGCTTGACTCTCTAAATGGGTTAGCTGTTAGAGGGAGAGCATTTTACTTAGAATTCTATTGTAAGACAAAATGTATCAACACCAAATCTATAATATTGCTTATAAATTTCAAAATGTTTGTATTTAAATTTACCATCACTGCATGTTGATCCACTATATTCTGAAGTGCAAGAACAGACCTCGTTTGTGTCATCAGTGCAGGTACCACCATTCATGCAAGAAATGCTTCCACAGACCTCTGTTTGAAAAAGCATTAATAGGACCAAATATCAGAAAAACACTCCTTTTCAAAGTCCTGCTATTAAAATATTTTCTCAAAATAATCAATCTGGAATGTTGAAAAAAAAAAACTCCATTTAATGATATTTTTGTATGCTTTATAATTGAGAATCACATTACATTGGGCAAACGTTTATTACATTACACTTTGTGTCGAAATTCTGAGCTGCTTGACTATCTAAATGGGTTAGCTGTTAGAGTAGGAGAGCATTTTACTTAGAATTCCATTGTAACACAAAATGTCTCAACACCAAATCTATAATACTGATTATAAATTTCAAAATGTTTGTATTTGAATTTACCATCACTGCATGTTGATCCACTATATTCTGAAGTGCAAGAACAGACCTCGTTTGTGTCATCAGTGCAGGTACCACCATTCATGCAAGAAATGCTTCCACAAACCTCTGTTTGAAAAAGCATTAACAGGACCAAATATCAGAAAAACACTCCTTTTCAAAGACCTACTACTAAAATATACTCTCAAAATAATCAATCTGCAATGTTGAAAAAAACTCCATTAATGATATTTTTGTATGCTTTATAATTGAGAATCACATTACATTGGGCATACATATATTACAAAACACTTTGGTCGAAATTCTGAGCTGCTTGACTATCTAAATGGGTTATCTGTAAGAGTAGGAGAGCATTTTACTTAGAATTCTATTGTCAGACAAAATGTCTCAACACCAAATCTATAATACTGCTTATAAATTTCAAAATGTTTGTATTTGAATTTACCATCACTGCATGTTGATCCGCTGTATTCTGAAGTGCAAGAACAGACCTCGTTTGTGTCATCAGTGCAGGTACCACCATTCATGCAAGAAATGCTTCCACAGACCTCTGTTTGAAGAAAGCATTAACAAGACCAAATATTAAAAAAAAAACCACTACTTTTTCAAAGACCTGTTACTAAAATATACTCTCAAAAATAATCAATCTGGAATGTTGAAAAAAAAAAAATCCATTGAATGATATTTTGTATGTTTTATAACTGAGAATCACATTACATTCGGCATTCGTACATTAAAAAAACACATTTGTGTCGTAATTCTGACCTGCTTGACTATCAAAAAGTATTAAATGTTAGCCTAGTAGAGGATTTACCTAGAATTCTATTGTAAGACAAAAGTCTCAACACCAAATCTATAATACTGATTATAATTTCAAAATGTTTGTATTTGACTTTACCATCACTGCATGTTGATCCGCTGTATTCTGAAGTGCAAGAACAGACCTGGTTTATGTAATCAGTGCAGGTACCACCATTCATGCAAGAAATGCTTCCACAAACCTCTGTTTGAACAAGCATTAACAACACCAAATATCAGAAAAACACTCCTTTTCAAAGGCCTACTACTATAATATTCCCTCAAAATAATCAATCTGGAATGTTGAAAAAAAACTCCATTTAATGATATTTTTGTATGCTTTATAACTGAGAATCACATTACATTCGGCATACGTATATTAAAAAACACTTTTGTGTCGTAATTCTGAACTGCTTGACTATCAAAAAGTGTTAGCTGTTAGACTAGTAGAGGATTTACCTAGAATTCTATTGTAAGACAAAAAGTCTCAACACCAAATCTATAATACTGATTATAAATTTCAAAATGTTTGTATTTGAATTTACCATCACTGCATGTTGATCCACTATATTCTGAAGTGCAAGAACAGACCTCGTTTGTGTCATCAGTGCAGGTACCACCATTCATGCAAGAAATGCTTCCACAAACCTCTGTTTGAAAAAGCATTAACAGGACCAAATATCAGAAAAAACACTCCTTTTCAAAGACCTACTACTAAAATATACTCTCAAAATAATCAATCTGCAATGTTGAAAAAAACTCCATTTAATGATATTTTTGTATGCTTTATAATTGAGAATCACATTACATTGGGCATACATATATTACAAAACACTTTGGTCGAAATTCTGAGCTGCTTGACTATCTAAATGGGTTATCTGTAAGAGTAGGAGAGCATTTTACTTAGAATTCCATTGTAACACAAAATGTATCAACACCAAATGTATAATATTGCTTATTAAGTTCAAAGTGTTTGAATTTGAATTTACCATCACTGCATGTTGATCCACTATATTCTGAAGTGCAAGAACAGACCTCGTTTGTGTCATCAGTGCAGGTACCACCATTCATGCAAGAAATGCTTCCACAGACCTCTGTTTGAAGAAAGCATTAACAAGACCAAATATCAGAAAAAAACACTACTTTTTCAAAGACCTGTTACTAAAATATACTCTCAAAAATAATCAATCTGCAATGTTGAAAAAAACTCCATTTAATGATATTTCGTATGCTTTATAACTGAGAATGACATTACATTCGGCATACGTATATTAAATAAAACACTTTGTGTCGAAATTCTGAGCTGCTTGACTATCTAAATGGGTTAGCTGTTAGAGGGAGAGCATTTTACTTAGAATTCTATTGTCAGACAAAATGTCTCAACACCAAATCTATAATATTGCTTATAAATTTCAAAATGTTTGTATTTGAATTTACCATCACTGCATGTTGATCCGCTGTATTCTGAAGTGCAAGAACAGACCTGGTTTATGTAATCAGTGCAGGTACCACCATTCATGCAAGAAATGCTTCCACAAACCTCTGTTTGAACAAGCATTAACAACATCAAATATCAGAAAAACACTCCTTTTTCAAAGACCTGTTATTAAAATATACTCTCAAACTAATCAATCTGGAATGTTGAAAAAAACTCCAATTAATGATATTTTGTATGCTTTATAATTGAGAATCACATTACATTGGACATACGTATATTAAAAAAAACACTTTGTGTCGAAATTCTGAGCTGCTTGACTCTCTAAATGGGTTAGCTGTTAGAGGGAGAGCATTTTACTTAGAATTCTATTGTAAGACAAAATGTATCAACACCAAATCTATAATATTGCTTATAAATTTCAAAATGTTTGTATTTAAATTTACCATCACTGCATGTTGATCCACTATATTCTGAAGTGCAAGAACAGACCTCGTTTGTGTCATCAGTGCAGGTACCACCATTCATGCAAGAAATGCTTCCACAGACCTCTGTTTGAAAAAGCATTAATAGGACCAAATATCAGAAAAACACTCCTTTTCAAAGTCCTGCTATTAAAATATTTTCTCAAAATAATCAATCTGGAATGTTGAAAAAAAAACTCCATTTAATGATATTTTTGTATGCTTTATAATTGAGAATCACATTACATTGGACATACGTATATTAAAAAAACACTTTGTGTCGAAATTCTGAGCTGCTTGACTATCTAAATGGGTTATCTGTAAGAGTAGGAGAGCATTTTACTTAGAATTCTATTGTAACACAAAATGTATCAACACCAAATGTATAATATTGCTTATTAAGTTCAAAGTGTTTGAATTTGAATTTACCATCACTGCATGTTGATCCACTATATTCTGAAGTGCAAGAACAGACCTCGTTTGTGTCATCAGTGCAGGTACCACCATTCATGCAAGAAATGCTTCCACAGACCTCTGTTTGAAGAAAGCATTAACAAGACCAAATATTAAAAAAAAAACCACTACTTTTTCAAAGACCTGTTACTAAAATATACTCTCAAAAATAATCAATCTGGAATGTTGAAAAAAAAAAAATCCATTGAATGATATTTTGTATGTTTTATAACTGAGAATCACATTACATTCGGCATTCGTACATTAAAAAAACACATTTGTGTCGTAATTCTGACCTGCTTGACTATCAAAAAGTATTAAATGTTAGCCTAGTAGAGGATTTACCTAGAATTCTATTGTAAGACAAAAAGTCTCAACACCAAATCTATAATACTGATTATAAATTTCAAAATGTTTGTATTTGACTTTACCATCACTGCATGTTGATCCGCTGTATTCTGAAGTGCAAGAACAGACCTGGTTTATGTAATCAGTGCAGGTACCACCATTCATGCAAGAAATGCTTCCACAAACCTCTGTTTGAACAAGCATTAACAACACCAAATATCAGAAAAACACTCCTTTTCAAAGGCCTACTACTATAATATTCCCTCAAAATAATCAATCTGGAATGTTGAAAAAAACTCCATTTAATGATATTTTTGTATGCTTTATAACTGAGAATCACATTACATTCGGCATACGTATATTAAAAAACACTTTTGTGTCGTAATTCTGAACTGCTTGACTATCAAAAAGTGTTAGCTGTTAGACTAGTAGAGGATTTACCTAGAATTCTATTGTAAGACAAAAAGTCTCAACACCAAATCTATAATACTGATTATAAATTTCAAAATGTTTGTATTTGAATTTACCATCACTGCATGTTGATCCACTATATTCTGAAGTGCAAGAACAGACCTCGTTTGTGTCATCAGTGCAGGTACCACCATTCATGCAAGAAATGCTTCCACAAACCTCTGTTTGAAAAAGCATTAACAGGACCAAATATCAGAAAAACACTCCTTTTCAAAGACCTACTACTAAAATATACTCTCAAAATAATCAATCTGCAATGTTGAAAAAAACTCCATTTAATGATATTTTTGTATGCTTTATAATTGAGAATCACATTACATTGGGCATACATATATTACAAAACACTTTGGTCGAAATTCTGAGCTGCTTGACTATCTAAATGGGTTATCTGTAAGAGTAGGAGAGCATTTTACTTAGAATTCCATTGTAACACAAAATGTATCAACACCAAATGTATAATATTGCTTATTAAGTTCAAAGTGTTTGAATTTGAATTTACCATCACTGCATGTTGATCCACTATATTCTGAAGTGCAAGAACAGACCTCGTTTGTGTCATCAGTGCAGGTACCACCATTCATGCAAGAAATGCTTCCACAGACCTCTGTTTGAAGAAAGCATTAACAAGACCAAATATCAGAAAAAAACACTACTTTTTCAAAGACCTGTTACTAAAATATACTCTCAAAAATAATCAATCTGCAATGTTGAAAAAAACTCCATTTAATGATATTTCGTATGCTTTATAACTGAGAATCACATTACATTCGGCATACGTATATTAAATAAAACACTTTGTGTCGAAATTCTGAGCTGCTTGACTATCTAAATGGGTTAGCTGTTAGAGGGAGAGCATTTTACTTAGAATTCTATTGTCAGACAAAATGTCTCAACACCAAATCTATAATATTGCTTATAAATTTCAAAATGTTTGTATTTGAATTTACCATCACTGCATGTTGATCCGCTGTATTCTGAAGTGCAAGAACAGACCTGGTTTATGTAATCAGTGCAGGTACCACCATTCATGCAAGAAATGCTTCCACAAACCTCTGTTTGAACAAGCATTAACAACATCAAATATCAGAAAAACACTCCTTTTTCAAAGACCTGTTATTAAAATATACTCTCAAACTAATCAATCTGGAATGTTGAAAAAAACTCCAATTAATGATATTTTGTATGCTTTATAATTGAGAATCACATTACATTGGACATACGTATATTAAAAAAAACACTTTGTGTCGAAATTCTGAGCTGCTTGACTCTCTAAATGGGTTAGCTGTTAGAGGGAGAGCATTTTACTTAGAATTCTATTGTAAGACAAAATGTATCAACACCAAATCTATAATATTGCTTATAAATTTCAAAATGTTTGTATTTAAATTTACCATCACTGCATGTTGATCCACTATATTCTGAAGTGCAAGAACAGACCTCGTTTGTGTCATCAGTGCAGGTACCACCATTCATGCAAGAAATGCTTCCACAGACCTCTGTTTAAAAGGGCTTTAATAGGACCAAATATCAGAAAAACACTCCTTTTCAAAGTCCTGCTATTAAAATATTTTCTCAAAATAATCAATCTGGAATGTTGAAAAAAAAACTCCATTTAATGATATTTTTGTATGCTTTATAATTGAGAATCACATTACATTGGACATACGTATATTACAAAACACTTTGTGTCGAAATTCTGAGCTGCTTGACTATCTAAATGGGTTAGGTGTTAGAGTAGGAGAGCATTTTACTTAGAATTCTATTGTAAGACAAAATGTATCAACACCAAATGTATAATATTGCTTATTAAGTTCAAAGTGTTTGAATATGAATTTACCATCACTGCATGTTGATCCGCTATATTCTGAAGTGCAAGAACAGACCTCGTTTGTGTCATCAGTGCAGGTACCACCATTCATGCAAGAAATGCTTCCACAGACCTCTGTTTGAAGAAAGCATTAACAAGACCAAATATTAAAAAAAAAAAACACTACTTTTTCAAAGACCTGTTACTAAAATATACTCTCAAAAATAATCAATCTGGAATGTTGAAAAAAAAAACTCCATTGAATGATATTTTGTATGTTTTATAACTGAGAATCACATTACATTCGGCATTCGTACATTAAAAAAACACATTTGTGTCGTAATTCTGACCTGCTTGACTATCAAAAAGTATTAAATGTTAGCCTAGTAGAGGATTTACCTAGAATTCTATTGTAAGACAAAAAGTCTCAACACCAAATCTATAATACTGATTATAAATTTCAAAATGTTTGTATTTGACTTTACCATCACTGCATGTTGATCCGCTGTATTCTGAAGTGCAAGAACAGACCTGGTTTATGTAATCAGTGCAGGTACCACCATTCATGCAAGAAATGCTTCCACAAACCTCTGTTTGAACAAGCATTAACAACACCAAATATCAGAAAAACACTCCTTTTCAAAGGCCTACTACTATAATATTCCCTCAAAATAATCAATCTGGAATGTTGAAAAAAACTCCATTTAATGATATTTTTGTATGCTTTATAATTGAGAATCACATAACATTGGGCATACGTATATTACAAAACACTTTGTGTCGAAATTCTGAGCTGCTTGACTATCTAAATGGGTTAGCTGTTAGAGTAGGAGAGCATTTTACTTAGAATTCTATTGTAAGACAAAATGTATCAACACCAAATGTATAATATTGCTTATTAAGTTCAAAGTGTTTGAATTTGAATTTACCATCACTGCATGTTGATCCGCTATATTCTGAAGTGCAAGAACAGACCTCGTTTGTGTCATCAGTGCAGGTACCACCATTCATGCAAGAAATGCTTCCACAGACCTCTGTTTGAAGAAAGCATTAACAAGACCAAATATTAAAAAACCACTACTTTTTCAAAGACCCGTTACTAAAATATACTCTCAAAAATAATCAATCTGGAATGTTAAAAAAAAAACTCCATTTAATGATATTTTGTATGCTTTATAACTGAGAATCACATTACATTCGGCATACGTATATTAAAAAAACACTTTTGTGTCGTAATTCTGAACTGCTTGACTATCAAAAAGTGTTAGCTGTTAGACTAGTAGAGGATTTACCTAGAATTCTATTGTAAGACAAAAAGTCTCAACACCAAATCTATAATACTGATTATAAATTTCAAAATGTTTGTATTTGAATTTACCATCACTGCATGTTGATCCACTATATTCTGAAGTGCAAGAACAGACCTCATTTGTGTCATCAGTGCAGGTACCACCATTCATGCAATAAATGCTTCCACAGACCTCTGTTTGAAAAAGCATTAACAGGACCAAATATCAGAAAAACACTCCTTTTCAAAGACCTACTACTAAAATATACCCTCAAAATAATCAATCTGGAATGTTCAAAAAAACTCCATTTAATGATATTTTTGTATGCTTTATAATTGAGAATCACATTACGTTAGACATACGTATATTAAAAAAAAACACTTTGTGTCGAAATTCTGAGCTGCTTGACTATCTAAATGGGTTAGCTGTTAGAGGGAGAGCATTTTACTTAGAATTCTATTGTCCGACAAAATGTCTCACCACCAAATCTATAATATTGCTTATAAATTTCAAAATGTTTGTATTTGAATTTACCATCACTGCATGTTGATCCACTATATTCTGAAGTGCAAGAACAGACCTCGTTTGTGTCATCAGTGCAGGTACCACCATTCATGCAAGAAATGCTTCCACAGACCTCTGTTTGAAAAAGCATTAACAGGACCAAATATCAGAAAAGCACTCCTTTTCAAAGTCCTGCTATTAAAATATACTCTCAAACTAATCAATCTGGAATGATGAAAAAAAAACTCCATTTAATGATATTTTGTATGCTTTGTAATTGAGAATCACATTACGTTAGACATACGTATATTAAAAAAAAAACACTTTGTGTCGAAATTCTGAGCTGCTTGACTATCTAAATGGGTTAGCTGTTAGAGGGAGAGCATTTTACTTAGAATTCTATTGTGAGACAAAATGTCTCAACACCAAATCTATAATATTGTTTATAAATTTCAAAATGTTTGTATTTGAATTTACCATCACTGCATGTTGATCCACTATATTCTGAAGTGCAAGAACAGACCTCGTTTGTGTCATCAGTGCAGGTACCACCATTCATGCAAGAAATGCTTCCACAGACCTCTGTTTGAAAAAGCATTAGCAGGACCAAATATCAGAAAAACACTCCTTTTCAAAGTCCTGCTATTAAAATATACTCTCAAAATAATCAATCTGGAATGTTGAAAAAAACTCCATTTAACGATATTTTTGTATGCTTTATAATTGAGAATCACATTACATTGGGAATACGTATATTACAAAACACTTTTGTGTTGTATTTCTAAACTGATTGACTATCAAAAAGTGTTAGCTGTTAGACTAGTAAAGGATTTACCTAGAATTCTATTGTAAGACAAAAAGTCTCAACACCAAATCTGTAATATTGCTTATAAATTTCAAAATGTTTGTATTTGACTTTACCATCACTGCATGTTGATCCGCTGTATTCTGAAGTGCAAGAACAGACCTGGTTTATGTAATCAGTGCAGGCACCACCTTTCATGCAAGAAATGCTTCCACAAACCTCTGTTTGAACAAGCATTAACAACACCAAATATCAGTAAAACACTCCTTTTTCAAAGAACTGTTATTAAAATATACTCTCAATCTAATCAATCTGCAATGTTGAAAACAAAACTCCATTTAATGATATTTTGTATGCTTTATATTTGGGAATCACATTACATTGGACATACGTATATTAAAAAAAAAACACTTTGTGTCGAAATTCTGAGCTGCTTGACTATCTAAATGGGTTAGCTGTTAGATGGAGAGCATTTTACTAAGAATTCTATTGTCAGACAAAATGTCTCAACACCAAATCTATAATATTGCTTATAAATTTCAAAATGTTTGTATTTGGATTTACCATCACTGCATGTTGATCCACTATATTCTGAAGTGCAAGAACAGACCTCGTTTGTGTCATCAGTGCAGGTACCACCATTCATGCAAGAAATGCTTCCACAAACCTCTGTTTGAACAAACGTTAACAACACCAAATATCAGAGAAACACTCCTTTTTCAAAGACCTGTTATTAAAATATACTCTCAAAATAATCAATGTGGAATATTGAAAAAAAACTCCATTTAATGATATTTTGTATGCTTTATAATTGAGAATCACATTAGATTGGACATACGTATATTAAAAAAAACACTTTGTGTCGAAATTCTGAGCTGATTGACTATCTAAATGGGTTAGCTGTTAGACTAGTAGAGGATTTACCTAGAATTCTATTGTAAGACAAAAAGTCTCAACACTAAATCTATAATATTGCTTATAAATTTCAAAATGTTTGTATTTGACTTTACCATCACTGCATGTTGATCCGCTGTATTCTGGAGTGCAAGAACAGACCTGGTTTATGTAATCACTGCAGGTACCACCATTCATGCATGAAATGCTTCCACAGACCTCTGTTTGAAGAAAGCATTAACAAGACCAAATATCAGAAAAACACTCCTTTTTCAAAGACCTGTTTTTAAAATATACTCTCAAACTAATCAATCTGGAATGTTGAAAAAAACTCCATTTAATGATATTTTGTATGCTTTATAATTGAGAATCACATTACATTGGGCATACGCATATTACAAAACAATTTGTGTCGAAATTTGAAACTGCTTGAATAGCAAAAAGTCTTAGCTTTTAGATTAGTAGAGAATTTACTTAGAATTCTATTTTAGGACAAAATATCACAACACCAAATGTATAATAATGCTTATAATTTTCAAAATGGTTGTATTTGACTTTACCTGGTCCATCACTGCATGTTGATCCACTATATTCTGAAGTGCAAGAACAGACCTCGTTTGTTTCATCAGTGCAGGTACCACCATTCATGCAAGAAATGCTTCCACAGACCTCTGTTTGAAAAAGCATTAACAGGACCAAATACCAGAAAAACACTCCTTTTCAAAGTCCTGCTATAATATACTCTCAAAATAATCAATCTGGAATGTTGAAAAAAAAACTCCATTTAATGATATTTTTGTATGCTTTATAATTGAGATTCACATTACATTGGGCATACGTATATTAAAAAACACTTTGTGTCGGAATTCTGAGCTGCTTGACTATCAAAAAGTGATAGCTGTTAGACTAGTAGAGGATTTACCTAGAATTCTATTGTAAGACAAAAAGTCTCAACACTAAATCTATAATATTGCTTATAAATTTCAAAATGTTTGTATTTGACTTTACCATCACTGCATGTTGATCCGCTGTATTCTGGAGTGCAAGAACAGACCTGGTTTGTTTCATCAGTGCAGGTACCACCATTCATGCAAGAAATGCTTCCACAGACCTCTGTTTGAAAAAGCATTAACATGACCAAATACCAGAAAAACACTCCTTTTCAAAGTCCTGCTATTATAATATACTCTCAAAATAATCAATCTGGAATGTTGAAAAAAAAACTCCATTTAATGATATTTTTGTATGCCTTATAATTGAGATTCACATTACATTGGGAATACGTATATTAAAAAACACTTTGTGTCGAAATTCTGAGCTGCTTGACTATCAAAAAGTGATAGCTGTTAGACTAGTAGAGGATTTACCTAGAATTCTATTGTAAGACAAAAAGTCTCAACACTAAATCTATAATATTGCTTATAAATTTCAAAATGTTTGTATTTGACTTTACCATCACTGCATGTTGATCCGCTGTATTCTGGAGTGCAAGAACAGACCTGGTTTATGTAATCAGTGCAGGTACCACCATTCATGCATGAAATGCTTCCACAGACCTCTGTTTGAAGAAAGCATTAACAAGACCAAATATCAGAAAAACACTCCTTTTTCAAAGACCTGTTTTTAAAATATACTCTCAAACTAATCAATCTGGAATGTTGAAAAAAACTCCATTTAATGATATTTTGTATGCTTTATAATTGAGAATCACATTACATTGGGCATACGCATATTACAAAACAATTTGTGTCGAAATTTGGAACTGCTTGAATAGCAAAAAGTCTTAGCTTTTAGATTAGTAGAGAATTTACTTAGAATTCTGATTTAGGACAAAATATCACAACACCAAATGTATAATAATGCTTATAATTTTCAAAATGGTTGTATTTGACTTTACCTGGTCCATCACTGCATGTTGATCCACTATATTCTGAAGTGCAAGAACAGACCTCGTTTGTTTCATCAGTGCAGGTACCACCATTCATGCAAGAAATGCTTCCACAGACCTCTGTTTGAAAAAGCATTAACAGGACCAAATACCAGAAAAACACTCCTTTTCAAAGTCCTGCTATTATAATATACTCTCAAAATAATCAATCTGGAATGTTGAAAAAAAAACTCCATTTAATGATATTTTTGTATGCTTTATAATTGAGATTCACATTACATTGGGCATACGTATATTAAAAAACACTTTGTGTCGGAATTCTGAGCTGCTTGACTATCAAAAAGTGATAGCTGTTAGACTAGTAGAGGATTTACCTAGAATTCTATTGTAAGACAAAAAGTCTCAACACTAAATCTATAATATTGCTTATAAATTTCAAAATGTTTGTATTTGACTTTACCATCACTGCATGTTGATCCGCTGTATTCTGGAGTGCAAGAACAGACCTGGTTTGTTTCATCAGTGCAGGTACCACCATTCATGCAAGAAATGCTTCCACAGACCTCTGTTTGAAAAAGCATTAACAGGACCAAATACCAGAAAAACACTCCTTTTCAAAGTCCTGCTATTATAATATACTCTCAAAATAATCAATCTGGAATGTTGAAAAAAAAAACTCCATTTAATGATATTTTTGTATGCCTTATAATTGAGATTCACATTACATTGGGCATACGTATATTAAAAAACACTTTGTGTCGAAATTCTGAGCTGCTTGACTATCAAAAAGTGATAGCTGTTAGACTAGTAGAGGATTTACCTAGAATTCTATTGTAAGACAAAAAGTCTCAACACTAAATCTATAATATTGCTTATAAATTTCAAAATGTTTGTATTTGACTTTACCATCACTGCATGTTGATCCGCTGTATTCTGGAGTGCAAGAACAGACCTGGTTTATGTAATCAGTGCAGGTACCACCATTCATGCATGAAATGCTTCCACAGACCTCTGTTTGAAGAAAGCATTAACAAGACCAAATATCAGAAAAACACTCCTTTTTCAAAGACCTGTTTTTAAAATATACTCTCAAACTAATCAATCTGGAATGTTGAAAAAAACTCCATTTAATGATATTTTGTATGCTTTATAATTGAGAATCACATTACATTGGGCATACGCATATTACAAAACAATTTGTGTCGAAATTTGGAACTGCTTGAATAGCAAAAAGTCTTAGCTTTTAGATTAGTAGAGAATTTACTTAGAATTCTATTTTAGGACAAAATATCACAACACCAAATGTATAATAATGCTTATAATTTTCAAAATGGTTGTATTTGACTTTACCTGGTCCATCACTGCATGTTGATCCACTATATTCTGAAGTGCAAGAACAGACCTCGTTTGTTTCATCAGTGCAGGTACCACCATTCATGCAAGAAATGCTTCCACAGACCTCTGTTTGAAAAAGCATTAACAGGACCAAATACCAGAAAAACACTCCTTTTCAAAGTCCTGCTATTATAATATACTCTCAAAATAATCAATCTGGAATGTTGAAAAAAAAACTCCATTTAATGATATTTTTGTATGCTTTATAATTGAGATTCACATTACATTGGGCATACGTATATTAAAAAACACTTTGTGTCGGAATTCTGAGCTGCTTGACTATCAAAAAGTGATAGCTGTTAGACTAGTAGAGGATTTACCTAGAATTCTATTGTAAGACAAAAAGTCTCAACACTAAATCTATAATATTGCTTATAAATTTCAAAATGTTTGTATTTGACTTTACCATCACTGCATGTTGATCCGCTGTATTCTGGAGTGCAAGAACAGACCTGGTTTATGTAATCAGTGCAGGAACCACCATTCATGCAAGAAATGCTTCCACAAACCTCTGTTTGAACAAGCATTAACAGGACCAAATATCAGAAAAACACTCCTTTTTCAAAGACCTGTTTTTAAAATATACTCTCAAACTAATCAATCTGGAATGTTGAAAAAAACTCCATTTAATGATATTTTGTATGCTTTATAATTGAGAATCACATTACATTGGACATACGTATATTAAAAAAAACACTTTGTGTCGAAATTCTGAGCTGATTGACTATCTAAATGGGTTAGCTGTTAGACTAGTAGAGGATTTACCTAGAATTCTATTGTAAGACAAAAAGTCTCAACACTAAATCTATAATATTGCTTATAAATTTCAAAATGTTTGTATTTGACTTTACCATCACTGCATGTTGATCCGCTGTATTCTGGAGTGCAAGAACAGACCTGGTTTATGTAATCACTGCAGGTACCACCATTCATGCATGAAATGCTTCCACAGACCTCTGTTTGAAGAAAGCATTAACAAGACCAAATATCAGAAAAACACTCCTTTTTCAAAGACCTGTTTTTAAAATATACTCTCAAACTAATCAATCTGGAATGTTGAAAAAAACTCCATTTAATGATATTTTGTATGCTTTATAATTGAGAATCACATTACATTGGGCATACGCATATTACAAAACAATTTGTGTCGAAATTTGGAACTGCTTGAATAGCAAAAAGTCTTAGCTTTTAGATTAGTAGAGAATTTACTTAGAATTCTATTTTAGGACAAAATATCACAACACCAAATGTATAATAATGCTTATAATTTTCAAAATGGTTGTATTTGACTTTACCTGGTCCATCACTGCATGTTGATCCACTATATTCTGAAGTGCAAGAACAGACCTCGTTTGTTTCATCAGTGCAGGTACCACCATTCATGCAAGAAATGCTTCCACAGACCTCTGTTTGAAAAAGCATTAACAGGACCAAATACCAGAAAAACACTCCTTTTCAAAGTCCTGCTATTATAATATACTCTCAAACTAATCAATCTGGAATGTTGAAAAAAACTCCATTTAATGATATTTTGTATGCTTTATAATTGAGAATCACATTACATTGGACATACGTATATTAAAAAAAACACTTTGTGTCGAAATTCTGAGCTGATTGACTATCTAAATGGGTTAGCTGTTAGACTAGTAGAGGATTTACCTAGAATTCTATTGTAAGACAAAAAGTCTCAACACTAAATCTATAATATTGCTTATAAATTTCAAAATGTTTGTATTTGACTTTACCATCACTGCATGTTGATCCGCTGTATTCTGGAGTGCAAGAACAGACCTGGTTTGTTTCATCAGTGCAGGTACCACCATTCATGCAAGAAATGCTTCCACAGACCTCTGTTTGAAAAAGCATTAACAGGACCAAATACCAGAAAAACACTCCTTTTCAAAGTCCTGCTATTATAATATACTCTCAAAATAATCAATCTGGAATGTTGAAAAAAAAACTCCATTTAATGATATTTTTGTATGCTTTATAATTGAGATTCACATTACATTGGGCATACGTATATTAAAAAACACTTTGTGTCGAAATTCTGAGCTGCTTGACTATCAAAAAGTGATAGCTGTTAGACTAGTAGAGGATTTACCTAGAATTCTATTGTAAGACAAAAAGTCTCAACACTAAATCTATAATATTGCTTATAAATTTCAAAATGTTTGTATTTGACTTTACCATCACTGCATGTTGATCCGCTGTATTCTGGAGTGCAAGAACAGACCTGGTTTATGTAATCACTGCAGGTACCACCATTCATGCATGAAATGCTTCCACAAACCTCTGTTTGAAGAAAGCATTAACAAGACCAAATATCAGAAAAACACTCCTTTTTCAAAGACCTGTTTTTAAAATATACTCTCAAACTAATCAATCTGGAATGTTGAAAAAAACTCCATTTAATGATATTTTGTATGCTTTATAATTGAGAATCACATTACATTGGGCATACGCATATTACAAAACAATTTGTGTCGAAATTTGGAACTGCTTGAATAGCAAAAAGTCTTAGCTTTTAGATTAGTAGAGAATTTACTTAGAATTCTATTTTAGGACAAAATATCACAACACCAAATGTATAATAATGCTTATAATTTTCAAAATGGTTGTATTTGACTTTACCTGGTCCATCACTGCATGTTGATCCGCTGTATTCTGGAGTGCAAGAACAGACCTGGTTTATGTAATCAGTGCAGGAACCACCATTCATGCAAGAAATGCTTCCACAAACCTCTGTTTGAACAAGCATTAACAGGACCAAATATTAGAAAAACACTCCTTTTTCAAAGACCTGTTTTTAAAATATACTCTCAAACTAATCAATCTGGAATGTTGAAAAAAACTCCATTTAATGATATTTTGTATGCTTTATAATTGAGAATCACATTACATTGGACATACGTATATTAAAAAAAAACACTTTGTGTCGAAATTCTGAGCTGATTGACTATCTAAATGGGTTAGCTGTTAGACTAGTAGAGGATTTACCTAGAATTCTATTGTAAGACAAAAAGTCTCAACACTAAATCTATAATATTGCTTATAAATTTCAAAATGTTTGTATTTGACTTTACCATCACTGCATGTTGATCCGCTGTATTCTGGAGTGCAAGAACAGACCTGGTTTATGTAATCAGTGCAGGTACCACCATTCATGCATGAAATGCTTCCACAGACCTCTGTTTGAAGAAAGCATTAACAAGACCAAATATCAGAAAAACACTCCTTTTTCAAAGACCTGTTTTTAAAATATACTCTCAAACTAATCAATCTGGAATGTTGAAAAAAACTCCATTTAATGATATTTTGTATGCTTTATAATTGAGAATCACATTACATTGGGCATACGCATATTACAAAACAATTTGTGTCGAAATTTGGAACTGCTTGAATAGCAAAAGTCTTAGCTTTTAGATTAGTAGAGAATTTACTTAGAATTCTATTTTAGGACAAAATATCACAACACCAAATGTATAATAATGCTTATAATTTTCAAAATGGTTGTATTTGACTTTACCTGGTCCATCACTGCATGTTGATCCACTATATTCTGAAGTGCAAGAACAGACCTCGTTTGTTTCATCAGTGCAGGTACCACCATTCATGCAAGAAATGCTTCCACAGACCTCTGTTTGAAAAAGCATTAACAGGACCAAATACCAGAAAAACACTCCTTTTCAAAGTCCTGCTATTATAATATACTCTCAAAATAATCAATCTGGAATGTTGAAAAAAAAACTCCATTTAATGATATTTTTGTATGCTTTATAATTGAGATTCACATTACATTGGGCATACGTATATTAAAAAACACTTTGTGTCGAAATTCTGAGCTGCTTGACTATCAAAAGTGATAGCTGTTAGACTAGTAGAGGATTTACCTAGAATTCTATTGTAAGACAAAAAGTCTCAACACTAAATCTATAATATTGCTTATAAATTTCAAAATGTTTGTATTTGACTTTACCATCACTGCATGTTGATCCGCTGTATTCTGGAGTGCAAGAACAGACCTGGTTTATGTAATCAGTGCAGGAACCACCATTCATGCAAGAAATGCTTCCACAAACCTCTGTTTGAACAAGCATTAACAGGACCAAATATCAGAAAAACACTCCTTTTTCAAAGACCTGTTTTTAAAATATACTCTCAAACTAATCAATCTGGAATGTTGAAAAAAACTCCATTTAATGATATTTTGTATGCTTTATAATTGAGAATCACATTACATTGGACATACGTATATTAAAAAAAACACTTTGTGTCGAAATTCTGAACTGCTTGACTATCAAAAAGTGTTAGCTGTTAGAGTAGGAGAGCATTTTACTTAGAATTCCATTGTCAGACAAAATGTCTCAACACCAAATCTATAATATTGCTTATAAATTTCAAAATGTTTGTATTTGAATTTACCATCACTGCATGTCGATCCACTATATTCTGAAGTGCAAGAACAGACCTCGTTTGTGTCATCAGTGCAGTTACCACCATTCATGCATGAAATGCTTCCACAGACCTCTGTTTGAAAAAGCATTAACAGGACCAAATACCAGAAAAACACTCCTTTTCAAAGTCCTGCTATTATAATATACTCTCAAAATAATCAATCTGGAATGTTGAAAAAAAATTCCATTTAATGATATTTTGTATGCTTTATAACTGAGAATCACATTACATTCGGCATACGTATATTAAAAAAAAAACACTTTTGTGTCGTAATTCTGAACTGCTTGACTATCAAAAGGTGTTAGCTGTTAGACTAGTAGAGGATTTACCTAGAATTCTATTGTAAGACAAAAAGTCTCAACACCAAATCTATAATACTGCTTTTAAATTTCAAAATGTTTGTATTTGACTTTACCTGGTCCATCACTGCATGTTGATCCACTATATTCTGAAGTGCAAGAACAGACCTCGTTTGTTTCATCAGTGCAGGTACCACCATTCATGCAAGAAATGCTTCCACAGACCTCTGTTTGAAAAAGCATTAACAGGACCAAATACCAGAAAAACACTCCTTTTCAAAGTCCTGCTATTATAATATACTCTCAAAATAATCAATCTGGAATGTTGAAAAAAAAACTCCATTTAATGATATTTTTGTATGCTTTATAATTGAGATTCACATTACATTGGGCATACGTATATTAAAAAACACTTTGTGTCGAAATTCTGAGCTGCTTGACTATCAAAAAGTGATAGCTGTTAGACTAGTAGAGGATTTACCTAGAATTCTATTGTAAGACAAAAAGTCTCAACACTAAATCTATAATATTGCTTATAAATTTCAAAATGTTTGTATTTGACTTTACCATCACTGCATGTTGATCCGCTGTATTCTGGAGTGCAAGAACAGACCTGGTTTATGTAATCAGTGCAGGAACCACCATTCATGCAAGAAATGCTTCCACAAACCTCTGTTTGAACAAGCATTAACAGGACCAAATATCAGAAAAACACTCCTTTTTCAAAGACCTGTTTTTAAATATACTCTCAAACTAATCAATCTGGAATGTTGAAAAAAACTCCATTTAATGATATTTTGTATGCTTATAATTGAGAATCACATTACATTGGACATACGTATATTAAAAAAAACACTTTGTGTCGAAATTCTGAACTGTTTGACTATCAAAAAGTGTTAGCTGTTAGAGTAGGAGAGCATTTTACTTAGAATTCCATTGTCAGACAAAATGTCTCAACACCAAATCTATAATATTGCTTATAAATTTCAAAATGTTTGTATTTGAATTTACCATCACTGCATGTCGATCCACTATATTCTGAAGTGCAAGAACAGACCTCGTTTGTGTCATCAGTGCAGTTACCACCATTCATGCATGAAATGCTTCCACAGACCTCTGTTTGAAAAAGCATTAACAGGACCAAATACCAGAAAAACACTCCTTTTCAAAGTCCTGCTATTATAATATACTCTCAAAATAATCAATCTGGAATGTTGAAAAAAAACTCCATTTAATGATATTTGTATGCTTTATAACTGAGAATCACATTACATTCGGCATACGTATATTAAAAAAAAAACACTTTTGTGTCGTAATTCTGAACTGCTTGACTATCAAAAGGTGTTAGCTGTTAGACTAGTAGAGGATTTACCTAGAATTCTATTGTAAGACAAAAAGTCTCAACACCAAATCTATAATACTGCTTTTAAATTTCAAAATGTTTGTATTTGACTTTACCTGGTCCATCACTGCATGTTGATCCACTATATTCTGAAGTGCAAGAACAGACCTCGTTTGTTTCATCAGTGCAGGTACCACCATTCATGCAGAAATGCTTCCACAGACCTCTGTTTGAAAAAGCATTAACAGGACCAAATACCAGAAAAACACTCCTTTTCAAAGTCCTGCTATTATAATATACTCTCAAAATAATCAATCTGGAATGTTGAAAAAAAAAACTCCATTTAATGATATTTTTGTATGCTTTATAATTGAGATTCACATTACATTGGGCATACGTATATTAAAAAACACTTTGTGTCGAAATTCTGAGCTGCTTGACTATCTAAATGGGTTAGCTCTTAGAGTAGGAGAGCATTTTACTTAGAATTCTATAGTAAGACAAAATGTCTCAACACCAAATCTATAATATTGCTTATAAATTTCAAAATGTTTGTATTTGAATTTACCATCACTGCATGTTGATCCACTATATTCTGAAGTGCAAGAACAGACCTCGTTTGTGTCATCAGTGCAGGTACCACCATTCATGCATGAAATGCTTCCACAGACCTCTGTTTGAAGAAAGCATTAACAAGACCAAATATCAGGAAAAAAAACACTACTTTTTCAAAGACCTGTTACTAAAATATACTCTCAAAAATAATCAATCTGCAATGTTGAAAAAAAACTCCATTTAATGATATTTTGTATGCTTTATAACTGAGAATCACATTACATTCGGCATACGTATATTAAAAAAAAACACTTTTGTGTCGTAATTCTGAACTGATTGACTATCAAAAGGTGTTAGCTGTTAGACTAGTAGAGGATTTACCTAGAATTCTATTGTAAGACAAAAAGTCTCAACACCAAATCTATAATACTGCTTTTAAATTTCAAAATGTTTGTATTTGACTTTACCTGGTCCATCACTGCATGTTGATCCACTATATTCTGAAGTGCAAGAACAGACCTCGTTTGTGTCATCAGTGCAGGTACCACCATTCATGCAAGAAATGCTTCCACAGACCTCTGTTTGAAGAAAGCATTAACAACACCAAATATCAGAAAAAACACTCCTTTTTCAAAGACCTGTTTTTAAAATATACTCTCAAACTACTCAATCTGCAATGTTGAAAAAACTCCATTTAATGATATTTTGTATGCTTTATAACTGAGAAACACATTACATTCGGCATACGTATATTAAAAAAACACTTTTGTGTCGTAATTCTGAACTGCTTGACTATCAAAAAGTGATAGCTGTTAGACTAGTAGAGGATTTACCTAGAATTCTATTGTAAGACAAAAGGTCTCAACACTAAATCTATAATATTGCTTATAAATTTCAAAATGTTTGTATTTGACTTTACCATCACTGCATGTTGATCCGCTGTATTCTGGAGTGCAAGAACAGACCTGGTTTATGTAATCAGTGCAGGAACCACCATTCATGCAAGAAATGCTTCCACAAACCTCTGTTTGAACAAGCATTAACAGGACTAAATATCAGAAAAACACTCCTTTTTCAAAGACCTGTTTTTAAAATATACTCTCAAACTAATCAATCTGGAATGTTGAAAAAAACTCCATTTAATGATATTTTGTATGCTTTATAATTGAGAATCACATTACATTGGACATACGTATATTAAAAAAAACACTTTGTGTCGAAATTCTGAACTGCTTGACTATCAAAAAGTGTTAGCTGTTAGAGCAGGAGAGCATTTTACTTAGAATTCCATTGTCAGACAAAATGTCTCAACACCAAATCTATAATATTGCTTATAAATTTCAAAATGTTTGTATTTGAATTTACCATCACTGCATGTTGATCCACTATATTCTGAAGTGCAAGAACAGACCTCGTTTGTTTCATCAGTGCAGGTACCACCATTCATGCAAGAAATGCTTCCACAAACCTCTGTTTGAACAAGCATTAACAGGACCAAATATCAGAAAAACACTCCTTTTCAAAGACCTGTTTTAAAATATACTCTCAAACTAATCAATCTGGAATGTTGAAAAAAACTCCATTTAATGATATTTTGTATGCTTTATAATTGAGAATCACATTACATTGGACATACGTATATTAAAAAAACACTTTGTGTCGAAATTCTGAGCTGCTTGACTATCTAAATGGGTTAGCTGTTAGAGTAGGAGAGCATTTACTTAGAATTCTATAGTAAGACAAAATGTCTCAAAACCAAATCTATAATATTGCTTATAAATTTCAAAATGTTAGTATTTGAATTTACCATCACTGCATGTTGATCCACTATATTCTGAAGTGCAAGAACAGACCTCGTTTGTGTCATCAGTGCAGGTACCACCATTCATGCAAGAAATGCTTCCACAGACCTCTGTTTGAAGAAAGCATTAACAACACCAAATATCAGAAAAAACACTCCTTTTTCAAAGACCTGTTTTTAAATATACTCTCAAACTACTCAATCTGCAATGTTGAAAAAAACTCCATTTAATGATATTTTGTATGCTTTATAACTGAGAATCACATTACATTCGGCATACGTATATTAAAAAAACACTTTTGTGTCGTAATTCTGAACTGCTTGACTATCAAAAAGTGATAGCTGTTAGACTAGTAGAGGATTTACCTAGAATTCTATTGTAAGACAAAAAGTCTCAACACTAAATCTATAATATTGCTTATAAATTTCAAAATGTTTGTATTTGACTTTACCATCACTGCATGTTGATCCGCTGTATTCTGGAGTGCAAGAACAGACCTGGTTTATGTAATCAGTGCAGGAACCACCATTCATGCAAGAAATGCTTCCACAAACCTCTGTTTGAACAAGCATTAACAGGACCAAATATCAGAAAAACACTCCTTTTTCAAAGACCTGTTTTTAAAATATACTCTCAAACTAATCAATCTGGAATGTTGAAAAAAACTCCATTTAATGATATTTTGTATGCTTTATAATTGAGAATCACATTACATTGGACATACGTATATTAAAAAAAACACTTTGTGTCGAAATTCTGAACTGCTTGACTATCAAAAAGTGTTAGCTGTTAGAGTAGGAGAGCATTTTACTTAGAATTCCATTGTCAGACAAAATGTCTCAACACCAAATCTATAATATTGCTTATAAATTTCAAAATGTTTGTATTTGAATTTACCATCACTGCATGTTGATCCACTATATTCTGAAGTGCAAGAACAGACCTCGTTTGTGTCATCAGTGCAGTTACCACCATTCATGCATGAAATGCTTCCACAGACCTCTGTTTGAAGAAAGCATTAACAAGACCAAATATCAGAAAAAAAAAACACTACTTTTTCAAAGACCTGTTACTAAAATATACTCTCAAAAATAATCAATCTGCAATGTTGAAAAAAAACTCCATTTAATGATATTTTGTATGCTTTATAACTGAGAATCACATTACATTCGGCATACGTATATTAAAAAAAAAACACTTTTGTGTCGTAATTCTGAACTGATTGACTATCAAAAGGTGTTAGCTGTTAGACTAGTAGAGGATTTACCTAGAATTCTATTGTAAGACAAAAAGTCTCAACACCAAATCTATAATACTGCTTTTAAATTTCAAAATGTTTGTATTTGACTTTACCTGGTCCATCACTGCATGTTGATCCACTATATTCTGAAGTGCAAGAACAGACCTCGTTTGTTTCATCAGTGCAGGTACCACCATTCATGCAAGAAATGCTTCCACAGACCTCTGTTTAAAAAAGCATTAACAGGACCAAATACCAGAAAAACACTCCTTTTCAAAGTCCTGCTATTACAATATACTCTCAAAATAATCAATCTGGAATGTTGAAAAAAAAACTCCATTTAATGATATTTTTGTATGCTTTATAATTGAGATTCACATTACATTGGGCATACGTATATTAAAAAAACACTTTGTGTCGAAATTCTGAGCTGCTTGACTACCTAAATGGGTTAGCTGTTGGAGTAGGAGAGCATTTTACTTAGAATTCTATAGTAAGACAAAATGTCTCAAAACCAAATCTATAAAATTGCTTATAAATTTCAAAATGTTAGTATTTGAATTTACCATCACTGCATGTTGATCCACTATATTCTGAAGTGCAAGAACAGACCTCGTTTGTGTCATCAGTGCAGGTACCATCATTCATGCAAGAAATGCTTCCACAGACCTCTGTTTGAAGAAAGCATTAACAACACCAAATATCAGAAAAAACACTCCTTTTTCAAAGACCTGTTTTTCTAAAATATACTCTCAAACTAATCAATCTCGAATGTTGAAAAAAACTCCATTTAATGATATTTTGTATGCTTTATAATTGAGAATCACATTACATTGGACATACGTATATTAAAAAAACACTTTGTGTCGAAATTCTGAGCTGCTTGACTATCTAAATGGGTTAGCTGTTAGAGTAGGAGAGCATTTTACTTAGAATTCTATAGTAAGACAAAATGTCTCAAAACCAAATCTATAAAATTGCTTATAAATTTCAAAATGTTAGTATTTGAATTTACCATCACTGCATGTTGATCCACTATATTCTGAAGTGCAAGAACAGACCTCGTTTGTGTCATCAGTGCAGGTACCACCATTCATGCAAGAAATGCTTCCACAGACCTCTGTTTGAAGAAAGCATTAACAACACCAAATATCAGAAAAACACTCCTTTTTCAAAGACCTGTTTTTAAAATATACTCTCAAACTACTCAATCTGCAATGTTGAAAAAACTCCATTTAATGATATTTTGTATGCTTTATAACTGAGAATCACATTACATTCGGCATACGTATATTAAAAAAACACTTTTGTGTCGTAATTCTGAACTGCTTGACTATCAAAAAGTGATAGCTGTTAGACTAGTAGAGGATTTACCTAGAATTCTATTGTAAGACAAAAAGTCTCAACACTAAATCTATAATATTGCTTATAAATTTCAAAATGTTTGTATTTGACTTTACCATCACTGCATGTTGATCCGCTGTATTCTGAAGTGCAAGAACAGACCTCGTTTGTGTCATCAGTGCAGGTACCACCATTCATGCAAGAAATGCTTCCACAGACCTCTGTTTGAAGAAAGCATTAACAACACCAAATATCAGAAAAAACACTCCTTTTTCAAAGACCTGTTTTTAAAATATACTCTCAAAAATAATCAATCTGCAATGTTGAAAAAAAACTCCATTTAATAATATTTTGTATGCTTTATAACTGAGAATCACATTACATTCGGCATACATATATTAAAAAAAACACTTTTGTGTCGTAATTCTGAACTGCTTGACTATCAAAATGTGTTAGCTGTTAGACTAGTAGAGGATTTACCTAGAATTCTATTGTAAGACAAAAAGTCTCAACACCAAATCTATAACACTGCTTTTAAATTTCAAAATGTTTGTATTTGACTTTACCTGGTCCATCACTGCATGTTGATCCACTATATTCTGAAGTGCAAGAACAGACCTCGTTTGTTTCATCAGTGCAGGTACCACCATTCATGCAAGAAATGCTTCCACAGACCTCTGTTTGAAAAAGCATTAACAGGACCAAATACCAGAAAAACACTCCTTTTCAAAGTCCTGCTATTATAATATACTCTCAAAATAATCAATCTGGAATGTTGAAAAAAACTCCATTTAATGATATTTTGTATGCTTATAATTGAGAATCACATTACATTGGACATACGTATATTAAAAACACACTTTGTGTCGAAATTCTGAACTGCTTGACTATCAAAAAGTGTTAGCTGTTAGAGTAGGAGAGCATTTTACTTAGAATTCCATTGTCAGACAAAATGTCTCAACACCAAATCTATAATATTGCTTATTAATTTCAAAATGTTAGTATTTGAATTTACCATCACTGCATGTTGATCCACTATATTCTGAAGTGCAAGAACAGACCTCGTTTGTGTCATCAGTGCAGGTACCACCATTCATGCAAGAAATGCTTCCACAGACCTCTGTTTGAAGAAAGCATTAACAACACCAAATATCAGAAAAAACACTCCTTTTTCAAAGACCTGTTTTTAAAATATACTCTCAAACTACTCAATCTGCAATGTTGAAAAAACTCCATTTAATGATATTTTGTATGCTTTATAACTGAGAATCACATTACATTCGGCATACGTATATCAAAAAAAAACACTTTTGTGTCGTAATTCTGAACTGCTTGACTATCAAAAAGTGATAGCTGTTAGACTAGTAGAGGATTTACCTAGAATTCTATTGTAAGACAAAAAGTCTCAACACTAAATCTATAATATTGCTTATAAATTTCAAAATG
Source organism: Echinometra lucunter (assembly GCA_029962745.1). NCBI lineage: Eukaryota > Metazoa > Echinodermata > Echinoidea > Camarodonta > Echinometridae > Echinometra > Echinometra lucunter. The sequence goes on from JAPZVO010000084.1 coordinate 69,320, forward strand.
TTTGTATTTGACTTTACCATCACTGCATGTTGATCCGCTGTATTCTGGAGTGCAAGAACAGACCTGGTTTATGTAATCAGTGCAGGAACCACCATTCATGCAAGAAATGCTTCCACAAACCTCTGTTTGAACAAGCATTAACAGGACCAAATATCAGAAAAACACTCCTTTTTCAAAGACCTGTTTTTAAAATATACTCTCAAACTAATCAATCTGGAATGTTGAAAAAAACTCCATTTAATGATATTTTGTATGCTTTATAATTGAGAATCACATTTCATTGGACATACGTATATTAAAAAAAACACTTTGTGTCGAAATTCTGAACTGCTTGACTATCAAAAAGTGTTAGCTGTTAGAGCAGGAGAGCATTTTACTTAGAATTCCATTGTCAGACAAAATGTCTCAACACCAAATCTATAATATTGCTTATAAATTTCAAAATGTTAGTATTTGAATTTACCATCACTGCATGTTGATCCACTATATTCTGAAGTGCAAGAACAGACCTCGTTTGTGTCATCAGTGCAGGTACCACCATTCATGCAAGAAATGCTTCCACAGACCTCTGTTTGAAGAAAGCATTAACAACACCAAATATCAGAAAAAGCACTCCTTTTTCAAAGACCTGTTTTTAAAATATACTCTCAAACTACTCAATCTGCAATGTTGAAAAAACTCCATTTAATGATATTTTGTATGCTTTATAACTGAGAATCACATTACATTCGGCATACGTATATCAAAAAAACACTTTTGTGTCGTAATTCTGAACTGCTTGACTATCAAAAAGTGATAGCTGTTAGACTAGTAGAGGATTTACCTAGAATTCTATTGTAAGACAAAAAGTCTCAACACTAAATCTATAATATTGCTTATAAATTTCAAAATATTTGTATTTGACTTTACCATCACTGCATGTTGATCCGCTGTATTCTGGAGTGCAAGAACAGACCTGGTTTATGTAATCAGTGCAGGAACCACCATTCATGCAAGAAATGCTTCCACAAACCTCTGTTTGAACAAGCATTAACAGGACCAAATATCAGAAAAACACTCCTTTTTCAAAGACCTGTTTTTAAAATATACTCTCAAACTAATCAATCTGGAATGTTGAAAAAAACTCCATTTAATGATATGTTGTATGCTTTATAATTGAGAATCACATTTCATTGGACATACGTATATTAAAAAAAACACTTTGTGTCGAAATTCTGAACTGCTTGACTATCAAAAAGTGTTAGCTGTTAGAGCAGGAGAGCATTTTACTTAGAATTCCATTGTCAGACAAAATGTCTCAACACCAAATCTATAATATTGCTTATAAATTTCAAAATGTTTGTATTTGAATTTACCATCACTGCATGTTGATCCACTATATTCTGAAGTGCAAGAACAGACCTCGTTTGTTTCATCAGTGCAGGTACCACCATTCATGCAAGAAATGCTTCCACAAACCTCTGTTTGAACAAGCATTAACAGGACCAAATATCAGAAAAACACTCCTTTTTCAAAGACCTGTTACTAAAATATACTCTCAAACTAATCAATCTCGAATGTTGAAAAAAACTCCATTTAATGATATTTTGTAAGCTTTATAATTGAGAATCACATTACATTGGACATACGTATATTAAAAAAACACTTTGTGTCGAAATTCTGAGCTGCTTGACTATCTAAATGGGTTAGCTGTTAGAGTAGGAGAGCATTTTACTTAGAATTCTATAGTAAGACAAAATGTCTCAAAACCAAATCTATAATATTGCTTATAAATTTCAAAATGTTAGTATTTGAATTTACCATCACTGCATGTTGATCCACTATATTCTGAAGTGCAAGAACAGACCTCGTTTGTGTCATCAGTGCAGGTACCACCATTCATGCAAGAAATGCTTCCACAGACCTCTGTTTGAAGAAAGCATTAACAACACCAAATATCAGAAAAAACACTCCTTTTTCAAAGACTGGTTTTTAAAATATACTCTCAAACTACTCAATCTGCAATGTTGAAAAAACTCCATTTAATGATATTTTGTATGCTTTATAACTGAGAATCACATTACATTCGGCATACGTATATTAAAAAAACACTTTTGTGTCGTAATTCTGAACTGCTTGACTATCAAAAAGTGATAGCTGTTAGACTAGTAGAGGATTTACCTAGAATTCTATTGTAAGACAAAAAGTCTCAACACTAAATCTATAATATTGCTTATAAATTTCAAAATGTTTGTATTTGACTTTACCATCACTGCATGTTGATCCGCTGTATTCTGGAGTGCAAGAACAGACCTGGTTTATGTAATCAGTGCAGGAACCACCATTCATGCAAGAAATGCTTCCACAAACCTCTGTTTGAACAAGCATTAACAGGACCAAATATCAGAAAAACACTCCTTTTTCAAAGACCTGTTTTTAAAATATACTCTCAAACTAATCAATCTGGAATGTTGAAAAAAACTCCATTTAATGATATTTTGTATGCTTTATAATTGAGAATCACATTACATTGGACATACGTATATTAAAAAAAAACACTTTGTGTCGAAATTCTGAGCTGATTGACTATCTAAATGGGTTAGCTGTTAGACTAGTAGAGGATTTACCAAGAATTCTATTGTAAGACAAAAAGTCTCAACACTAAATCTATAATATTGCTTATAAATTTCAAAATGTTTGTATTTGACTTTACCATCACTGCATGTTGATCCGCTGTATTCTGAAGTGCAAGAACAGACCTCGTTTGTGTCATCAGTGCAGGTACCACCATTCATGCAAGAAATGCTTCCACAGACCTCTGTTTGAAGAAAGCATTAACAACACCAAATATCAGAAAAAACACTCCTTTTTCAAAGACCTGTTTTTAAAATATACTCTCAAAAATAATCAATCTGCAATGTTGAAAAAAAACTCCATTTAATAATATTTTGTATGCTTTATAACTGAGAATCACATTACATTCGGCATACGTATATTAAAAAAAAACACTTTTGTGTCGTAATTCTGAACTGCTTGACTATCAAAAGGTGTTAGCTGTTAGACTAGTAGAGGATTTACCTAGAATTCTATTGTAAGACAAAAAGTCTCAACACCAAATCTATAATACTGCTTTTAAATTTCAAAATGTTTGTATTTGACTTTACCTGGTCCATCACTGCATGTTGATCCACTATATTCTGAAGTGCAAGAACAGACCTCGTTTGTTTCATCAGTGCAGGTACCACCATTCATGCAAGAAATGCTTCCACAGACCTCTGTTTGAAAAAGCATTAACAGGACCAAATACCAGAAAAACACTCCTTTTCAAAGTCCTGCTATTATAATATACTCTCAAAATAATCAATCTGGAATGTTGAAAAATACTCCATTTAATGATATTTTGTATGCTTTATAATTGAGAATCACATTACATTGGACATACGTATATTAAAAACACACTTTGTGTCGAAATTCTGAACTGCTTGACTATCAAAAAGTGTTAGCTGTTAGAGTAGGAGAGCATTTTACTTAGAATTCCATTGTCAGACAAAATGTCTCAACACCAAATCTATAATATTGCTTATAAATTTCAAAATGTTTGTATTTGAATTTACCATCACTGCATGTTGATCCACTATATTCTGAAGTGCAAGAACAGACCTCGTTTGTGTCATCAGTGCAGGTACCACCATTCATGCATGAAATGCTTCCACAGACCTCTGTTTGAAGAAAGCATTAACAAGACCAAATATCAGAAAAAAAAACACTACTTTTTCAAAGACCTGTTACTAAAATATACTCTCAAAAATAATCAATCTGCAATGTTGAAAAAAAAACTCCATTTAATGATATTTTGTATGCTTTATAACTGAGAATCACATTACATTCGGCATACGTATATTAAAAAAAAACACTTTTGTGTCGTAATTCTGAACTGATTGACTATCAAAAGGTGTTAGCTGTTAGACTAGTAGAGGATTTACCTAGAATTCTATTGTAAGATAAAAAGTCTCAACACCACATCTATAATACTGCTTTTAAATTTCAAAATGTTTGTATTTGACTTTACCTGGTCCATCACTGCATGTTGATCCACTATATTCTGAAGTGCAAGAACAGACCTCGTTTGTTTCATCAGTGCAGGTACCACCATTCATGCAAGAAATGCTTCCACAGACCTCTGTTTAAAAAAGCATTAACAGGACCAAATACCAGAAAAACACTCCTTTTCAAAGTCCTGCTATTACAATATACTCTCAAAATAATCAATCTGGAATGTTGAAAAAAAAAACTCCATTTAATGATATTTTTGTATGCTTTATAATTGAGATTCACATTACATTGGGCATACGTATATTAAAAAAACACTTTGTGTCGAAATTTTGAGCTGCTTGACTATTTAAATGGGTTAGCTGTTAGAGTAGGAGAGCATTTTACTTAGAATTCTATAGTAAGACAAAATGTCTCAAAATCAAATCTATAATATTGCTTTTAAATTTCAAAATGTTAGTATTTGAATTTACCATCACTGCATGTTGATCCACTATATTCTGAAGTGCAAGAACAGACCTCGTTTGTGTCATCAGTGCAGGTACCACCATTCATGCAAGAAATGCTTCCACAGACCTCTGTTTGAAGAAAGCATTAACAACACCAAATATCAGAAAAAACACTCCTTTTTCAAAGACCTGTTTTTAAAATATACTCTCAAAAATAATCAATCTGCAATGTTGAAAAAACTCCATTTAATGATATTTTGTATGCTTTATAACTGAGAATCACATTACATTCGGCATACGTATATTAAAAAAACACTTTTGTGTCGTAATTCTGAACTGCTTGACTATCAAAAAGTGATAGCTGTTAGACTAGTAGAGGATTTACCTAGAATTCTATTGTAAGACAAAAAGTCTCAACACTAAATCTATAATATTGCTTATAAATTTCAAAATGTTTGTATTTGACTTTACCATCACTGCATGTTGATCCGCTGTATTCTGGAGTGCAAGAACAGACCTGGTTTATGTAATCAGTGCAGGAACCACCATTCATGCAAGAAATGCTTCCACAAACCTCTGTTTGAACAAGCATTAACAGGACCAAATATCAGAAAAACACTCCTTTTTCAAAGACCTGTTTTTAAAATATACTCTCAAACTAATCAATCTGGAATGTTGAAAAAACTCCATTTAATGATATTTTGTATGCTTTATAATTGAGAATCACATTACATTGGACATACGTATATTAAAAAAAACACTTTGTGTCGAAATTCTGAACTGCTTGACTATCAAAAAGTGTTAGCTGTTAGAGTAAGAGAGCATTTTACTTAGAATTCCATTGTCAGACAAAATGTCTCAACACCAAATCTATAATATTGCTTATAAATTTCAAAATGTTTGTATTTGAATTTACCATCACTGCATGTTGATCCACTATATTCTGAAGTGCAAGAACAGACCTCGTTTGTGTCATCAGTGCAGGTACCACCATTCATGCATGAAATGCTTCCACAGACCTCTGTTTGAAGAAAGCATTAACAAGACCAAATATCAGAAAAAAAAACACTACTTTTTCAAAGACCTGTTACTAAAATATACTCTCAAAAATAATCAATCTGCAATGTTGAAAAAAAAACTCCATTTAATGATATTTTGTATGCTTTATAACTGAGAATCACATTACATTCGGCATACGTATATTAAAAAAAAACACTTTTGTGTCGTAATTCTGAACTGATTGACTATCAAAAGGTGTTAGCTGTTAGACTAGTAGAGGATTTACCTAGAATTCTATTGTAAGACAAAAAGTCTCAACACCAAATCTATAATACTGCTTTTAAATTTCAAAATGTTTGTATTTGACTTTACCTGGTCCATCACTGCATGTTGATCCACTATATTCTGAAGTGCAAGAACAGACCTCGTTTGTTTCATCAGTGCAGGTACCACCATTCATGCAAGAAATGCTTCCACAGACCTCTGTTTAAAAAAGCATTAACAGGACCAAATACCAGAAAAACACTCCTTTTCAAAGTCCTGCTATTACAATATACTCTCAAAATAATCAATCTGGAATGTTGAAAAAAAAACTCCATTTAATGATATTTTTGTATGCTTTATAATTGAGATTCACATTACATTGGGCATACGTATATTAAAAAAACACTTTGTGTCGAAATTCTGAGCTGCTTGACTACCTAAATGGGTTAGCTGTTAGAGTAGGAGAGCATTTTACTTAGAATTCTATAGTAAGACAAAATGTCTCAAAACCAAATCTATAAAATTGCTTATAAATTTCAAAATGTTAGTATTTGAATTTACCATCACTGCATGTTGATCCACTATATTCTGAAGTGCAAGAACAGACCTCGTTTGTGTCATCAGTGCAGGTACCATCATTCATGCAAGAAATGCTTCCACAAACCTCTGTTTGAACAAGGATTAACAGGACCAAATATCAGAAAAACACTCCTTTTTCAAAGACCTGTTTTTAAAATATACTCTCAAACTAATCAATCTGGAATGTTGAAAAAAACTCCATTTAATGATATTTTGTATGCTTTATAATTGAGAATCACATTACATTGGACATACGTATATTAAAAAAAACACTTTGTGTCGAAATTCTGAGCTGATTGACTATCAAAAGGTGTTAGCTGTTAGACTAGTAGAGGATTTACCTAGAATTCTATTGTAAGACAAAAAGTCTCAACACCAAATCTATAATACTGCTTTTAAATTTCAAAATGTTTGTATTTGACTTTACCATCACTGCATGTTGATCCGCTGTATTCTGAAGTGCAAGAACAGACCTCGTTTGTGTCATCAGTGCAGGTACCACCATTCATGCAAGAAATGCTTCCACAGACCTCTGTTTGAAGAAAGCATTAACAACACCAAATATCAGAAAAAACACTCCTTTTTCAAAGACCTGTTTTTAAAATATACTCTCAAAAATAATCAATCTGCAATGTTGAAAAAAAACTCCATTTAATAATATTTTGTATGCTTTATAACTGAGAATCACATTACATTCGGCATACGTATATTAAAAAAAACACTTTTGTGTCGTAATTCTGAACTGCTTGACTATCAAAAGGTGTTAGCTGTTAGACTAGTAGAGGATTTACCTAGAATTCTATTGTAAGACAAAAAGTCTCAACACCAAATCTATAATACTGCTTTTAAATTTCAAAATGTTTGTATTTGACTTTACCTGGTCCATCACTGCATGTTGATCCACTATATTCTGAAGTGCAAGAACAGACCTCGTTTGTTTCATCAGTGCAGGTACCACCATTCATGCAAGAAATGCTTCCACAGACCTCTGTTTGAAAAAGCATTAACAGGACCAAATACCAGAAAAACACTCCTTTTCAAAGTCCTGCTATTATAATATACTCTCAAAATAATCAATCTGGAATGTTGAAAAAACTCCATTTAATGATATTTTGTATGCTTTATAATTGAGAATCACATTACATTGGACATACGTATATTAAAAACACACTTTGTGTCGAAATTCTGAACTGCTTGACTATCAAAAAGTGTTAGCTGTTAGAGTAGGAGAGCATTTTACTTAGAATTCCATTGTCAGACAAAATGTCTCAACACCAAATCTATAATATTGCTTATAAATTTCAAAATGTTAGTATTTGAATTTACCATCACTGCATGTTGATCCACTATATTCTGAAGTGCAAGAACAGACCTCGTTTGTGTCATCAGTGCAGGTACCACCATTCATGCAAGAAATGCTTCCACAGACCTCTGTTTGAAGAAAGCATTAACAACACCAAATATCAGAAAAAACACTCCTTTTTCAAAGACCTGTTTTTAAAATATACTCTCAAACTACTCAATCTGCAATGTTGAAAAAACTCCATTTAATGATATTTTGTATGCTTTATAACTGAGAATCACATTACATTCGGCATACGTATATCAAAAAAACACTTTTGTGTCGTAATTCTGAACTGCTTGACTATCAAAAAGTGATAGCTGTTAGACTAGTAGAGGATTTACCTAGAATTCTATTGTAAGACAAAAAGTCTCAACACTAAATCTATAATATTGCTTATAAATTTCAAAATGTTTGTATTTGACTTTACCATCACTGCATGTTGATCCGCTGTATTCTGGAGTGCAAGAACAGACCTGGTTTATGTAATCAGTGCAGGAACCACCATTCATGCAAGAAATGCTTCCACAAACCTCTGTTTGAACAAGCATTAACAGGACCAAATATCAGAAAAACACTCCTTTTTCAAAGACCTGTTTTTAAAATATACTCTCAAACTAATCAATCTGGAATGTTGAAAAAAACTCCATTTAATGATATGTTGTATGCTTTATAATTGAGAATCACATTACATTGGACATACGTATATTAAAAAAACACTTTGTGTCGAAATTCTGAGCTGCTTGACTATCTAAATGGGTTAGCTGTTAGAGTAGGAGAGCATTTTACTTAGAATTCTATAGTAAGACAAAATGTCTCAAAACCAAATCTATAATATTGCTTATAAATTTCAAAATGTTAGTATTTGAATTTACCATCACTGCATGTTGATCCACTATATTCTGAAGTGCAAGAACAGACCTCGTTTGTGTCATCAGTGCAGGTACCACCATTCATGCAAGAAATGCTTCCACAGACCTCTGTTTGAAGAAAGCATTAACAACACCAAATATCAGAAAAAACACTCCTTTTTCAAAGACCTGTTTTTAAAATATACTCTCAAAAATAATCAATCTGCAATGTTGAAAAAAAACTCCATTTAATAATATTTTGTATGCTTTATAACTGAGATTCACATTACATTCGGCATACGTATATTAAAAAAAAACACTTTTGTGTCGTAATTCTGAACTGCTTGACTATCAAAAGGTGTTAGCTGTTAGACTAGTAGAGGATTTACCTAGAATTCTATTGTAAGACAAAAAGTCTCAACACCAAATCTATAATACTGCTTTTAAATTTCAAAATGTTTGTATTTGACTTTACCTGGTCCATCACTGCATGTTGATCCACTATATTCTGAAGTGCAAGAACAGACCTCGTTTGTTTCATCAGTGCAGGTACCACCATTCATGCAAGAAATGCTTCCACAGACCTCTGTTTGAAAAAGCATTAACAGGACCAAATACCAGAAAAACACTCCTTTTCAAAGTCCTGCTATTATAATATACTCTCAAAATAATCAATCTGGAATGTTGAAAAAAACTCCATTTAATGATATTTTGTATGCTTTATAATTGAGAATCACATTACATTGGACATACGTATATTAAAAACACACTTTGTGTCGAAATTCTGAACTGCTTGACTATCAAAAAGTGTTAGCTGTTAGAGTAGGAGAGCATTTTACTTAGAATTCCATTGTCAGACAAAATGTCTCAACACCAAATCTATAATATTGCTTATAAATTTCAAAATGTTAGTATTTGAATTTACCATCACTGCATGTTGATCCACTATATTCTGAAGTGCAAGAACAGACCTCGTTTGTGTCATCAGTGCAGGTACCACCATTCATGCAAGAAATGCTTCCACAGACCTCTGTTTGAAGAAAGCATTAACAACACCAAATATCAGAAAAAACACTCCTTTTTCAAAGACCTGTTTTTAAAATATACTCTCAAACTACTCAATCTGCAATGTTGAAAAAACTCCATTTAATGATATTTTGTATGCTTTATAACTGAGAATCACATTACATTCGACATACGTATATTAAAAAAACACTTTTGTGTCGTAATTCTGAACTGCTTGACTATCAAAAAGTGATAGCTGTTAGACTAGTAGAGGATTTACCTAGAATTCTATTGTAAGACAAAAAGTCTCAACACTAAATCTATAATATTGCTTATAAATTTCAAAATGTTTGTATTTGACTTTACCATCACTGCATGTTGATCCGCTGTATTCTGGAGTGCAAGAACAGACCTGGTTTATGTAATCAGTGCAGGAACCACCATTCATGCAAGAAATGCTTCCACAAACCTCTGTTTGAACAAGCATTAACAGGACCAAATATCAGAAAAACACTCCTTTTTCAAAGACCTGTTTTTAAAATATACTCTCAAACTAATCAATCTGGAATGTTGAAAAAAAACTCCATTTAATGATATTTTGTATGCTTTATAATTGAGAATCACATTACATTGGACATACGTATATTTAAAAAAAACACTTTGTGTCGAAATTCTGAGCTGATTGACTATCTAAATGGGTTAGCTGTTAGACTAGTAGAGGATTTACCTAGAATTCTATTGTAAGACAAAAAGTCTCAACACTAAATCTATAATATTGCTTATAAATTTCAAAATGTTTGTATTTGACTTTACCATCACTGCATGTTGATCCGCTGTATTCTGAAGTGCAAGAACAGACCTCGTTTGTGTCATCAGTGCAGGTACCACCATTCATGCAAGAAATGCTTCCACAGACCTCTGTTTGAAGAAAGCATTAACAACACCAAATATCAGAAAAAACACTCCTTTTTCAAAGACCTGTTTTTAAAATATACTCTCAAAAATAATCAATCTGCAATGTTGAAAAAAAACTCCATTTAATAATATTTTGTATGCTTTATAACTGAGATTCACATTACATTCGGCATACGTGTATTAAAAAAAAACACTTTTGTGTCGTAATTCTGAACTGCTTGACTATCAAAAGGTGTTAGCTGTTAGACTAGTAGAGGATTTACCTAGAATTCTATTGTAAGACAAAAAGTCTCAACACCAAATCTATAATACTGCTTTTAAATTTCAAAATGTTTGTATTTGACTTTACCTGGTCCATCACTGCATGTTGATCCACTATATTCTGAAGTGCAAGAACAGACCTCGTTTGTTTCATCAGTGCAGGTACCACCATTCATGCAAGAAATGCTTCCACAGACCTCTGTTTGAAAAAGCATTAACAGGACCAAATACCAGAAAAACACTCCTTTTCAAAGTCCTGCTATTATAATATACTCTCAAAATAATCAATCTGGAATGTTGAAAAAAACTCCATTTAATGATATTTTGTATGCTTTATAATTGAGAATCACATTACATTGGACATACGTATATTAAAAACACACTTTGTGTCGAAATTCTGAACTGCTTGACTATCAAAAAGTGTTAGCTGTTAGAGTAGGGGAGCATTTTACTTAGAATTCCATTGTCAGACAAAATGTCTCAACACCAAATCTATAATATTGCTTATAAATTTCAAAATGTTAGTATTTGAATTTACCATCACTGCATGTTGATCCACTATATTCTGAAGTGCAAGAACAGACCTCGTTTGTGTCATCAGTGCAGGTACCACCATTCATGCAAGAAATGCTTCCACAGACCTCTGTTTGAAGAAAGCATTAACAACACCAAATATCAGAAAAAACACTCCTTTTTCAAAGACCTGTTTTTAAAATATACTCTCAAACTACTCAATCTGCAATGTTGAAAAAACTCCATTTAATGATATTTTGTATGCTTTATAACTGAGAATCACATTACATTCGGCATACGTATATCAAAAAAACACTTTTGTGTCGTAATTCTGAACTGCTTGACTATCAAAAAGTGATAGCTGTTAGACTAGTAGAGGATTTACCTAGAATTCTATTGTAAGACAAAAAGTCTCAACACTAAATCTATAATATTGCTTATAAATTTCAAAATGTTTGTATTTGACTTTACCATCACTGCATGTTGATCCGCTGTATTCTGGAGTGCAAGAACAGACCTGGTTTATGTAATCAGTGCAGGAACCACCATTCATGCAAGAAATGCTTCCACAAACCTCTGTTTGAACAAGCATTAACAGGACCAAATATCAGAAAAACACTCCTTTTTCAAAGACCTGTTTTTAAAATATACTCTCAAACTAATCAATCTGGAATGTTGAAAAAAACTCCATTTAATGATATTTTGTATGCTTTATAATTGAGAATCACATTACATTGGACATACGTATATTAAAAAAAAACACTTTGTGTCGAAATTCTGAGCTGATTGACTATCTAAATGGGTTAGCTGTTAGACTAGTAGAGGATTTTACCTAGAATTCTATTGTAAGACAAAAAGTCTCAACACTAAATCTATAATATTGCTTATAAATTTCGAAATGTTTGTATTTGACTTTACCATCACTGCATGTTGATCCGCTGTATTCTGGAGTGCAAGAACAGACCTGGTTTATGTAATCAGTGCATGAACCACCATTCATGCAAGAAATGCTTCCACAAACCTCTGTTTGAACAAGTATTAACAGGACCAAATATCAGAAAAACACTCCTTTTTCAAAGACCTGTTTTTAAAATATACTTTACAAAATAATCAATCTGCAATGTTGAAAAAAAAACTCCATTTAATAATATTTTGTATGCTTTATAACTGAGAATCACATTACATTCGGCATACGTATATTAAAAAAAAAACACTTTTGTGTCGTAATTCTGAACTGCTTGACTATCAAAAGGTGTTAGCTGTTAGACTAGTAGAGGATTTACCTAGAATTCTATTGTAAGACAAAAAGTCTCAACACCAAATCTATAATACTGCTTTTAAATTTCAAAATGTTTGTATTTGACTTTACCTGGTCCATCACTGCATGTTGATCCACTATATTCTGAAGTGCAAGAACAGACCTCGTTTGTTTCATCAGTGCAGGTACCACCATTCATGCAAGAAATGCTTCCACAGACCTCTGTTTGAAAAAGCATTAACAGGACCAAATACCAGAAAAACACTCCTTTTCAAAGTCCTGCTATTATAATATACTCTCAAAATAATCAATCTGGAATGTTGAAAAAAACTCCATTTAATGATATTTTGTATGCTTTATAATTGAGAATCACATTACATTGGACATACGTATATTAAAAACACACTTTGTGTCGAAATTCTGAACTGCTTGACTATCAAAAAGTGTTAGCTGTTAGAGTAGGAGAACATTTTACTTAGAATTCCATTGTCAGACAAAATGTCTCAACACCAAATCTATAATATTGCTTATAAATTTCAAAATGTTAGTATTTGAATTTACCATCACTGCATGTTGATCCACTATATTCTGAAGTGCAAGAACAGACCTCGTTTGTGTCATCAGTGCAGGTACCACCGTTCATGCAAGAAATGCTTCCACAGACCTCTGTTTGAAGAAAGCATTAACAACACCAAATATCAGAAAAAACACTCCTTTTTCAAAGACCTGTTTTTAAAATATACTCTCAAACTACTCAATCTGCAATGTTGAAAAAACTCCATTTAATGATATTTTGTATGCTTTATAACTGAGAATCACATTACATTCGGCATACGTATATCAAAAAAACACTTTTGTGTCGTAATTCTGAACTGCTTGACTATCAAAAAGTGATAGCTGTTAGACTAGTAGAGGATTTACCTAGAATTCTATTGTAAGACAAAAAGTCTCAACACTTAATCTATAATATTGCTTATAAATTTCAAAATGTTTGTATTTGACTTTACCATCACTGCATGTTGATCCGCTGTATTCTGGAGTGCAAGAACAGACCTGGTTTATGTAATCAGTGCAGGAACCACCATTCATGCAAGAAATGCTTCCACAAACCTCTGTTTGAACAAGCATTAACAGGACCAAATATCAGAAAAACACTCCTTTTTCAAAGACCTGTTTTTAAAATATACTCTCAAACTAATCAATCTGGAATGTTGAAAAAAACTCCATTTAATGATATTTTGTATGCTTTATAATTGAGAATCACATTACATTGGACATACGTATATTAAAAAAAAACACTTTGTGTCGAAATTCTGAGCTGATTGACTATCTAAATGGGTTAGCTGTTAGACTAGTAGAGGATTTACCTAGAATTCTATTGTAAGACAAAAAGTCTCAACACTAAATCTATAATATTGCTTATAAATTTCAAAATGTTTGTATTTGAATTTACCATCACTGCATGTTGATCCACTATATTCTGAAGTGCAAGAACAGACCTCGTTTGTTTCATCAGTGCAGGTACCACCATTCATGCAAGAAATGCTTCCACAAACCTCTGTTTGAACAAGCATTAACAGGACCAAATATCAGAAAAACACTCCTTTTTCAAAGACCTGTTACTAAAATATACTCTCAAACTAATCAATCTCGAATGTTGAAAAAAACTCCATTTAATGATATTTTGTATGCTTTATAATTGAGAATCACATTACATTGGACATACGTATATTAAAAAACACTTTGTGTCGAAATTCTGAGCTGCTTGACTATCTAAATGGGTTAGCTGTTAGAGTAGGAGAGCATTTTACTTAGAATTCTATAGTAAGACAAAATGTCTCAAAACCAAATCTATAATATTGCTTATAAATTTCAAAATGTTAGTATTTGAATTTACCATCACTGCATGTTGATCCACTATATTCTGAAGTGCAAGAACAGACCTCGTTTGTGTCATCAGTGCAGGTACCACCATTCATGCAAGAAATGCTTCCACAGACCTCTGTTTGAAGAAAGCATTAACAACACCAAATATCAGAAAAAACACTCCTTTTTCAAAGACCTGTTTTTAAAATATACTCTCAAAAATAATCAATCTGCAATGTTGAAAAAAAACTCCATTTAATAATATTTTGTATGCTTTATAACTGAGATTCACATTACATTCGGCATACGTATATTAAAAAAAAACACTTTTGTGTCGTAATTCTGAACTGCTTGACTATCAAAAGGTGTTAGCTGTTAGACTAGTAGAGGATTTACCTAGAATTCTATTGTAAGACAAAAGTCTCAACACCAAATCTATAATACTGCTTTTAAATTTCAAAATGTTTGTATTTGACTTTACCTGGTCCATCACTGCATGTTGATCCACTATATTCTGAAGTGCAAGAACAGACCTCGTTTGTTTCATCAGTGCAGGTACCACCATTCATGCAAGAAATGCTTCCACAGACCTCTGTTTGAAAAAGCATTAACAGGACCAAATACCAGAAAAACACTCCTTTTCAAAGTCCTGCTATTATAATATACTCTCAAAATAATCAATCTGGAATGTTGAAAAAAACTCCATTTAATGATATTTTGTATGCTTTATAATTGAGAATCACATTACATTGGACATACGTATATTAAAAACACACTTTGTGTCGAAATTCTGAACTGCTTGACTATCAAAAAGTGTTAGCTGTTAGAGTAGGAGAGCATTTTACTTAGAATTCCATTGTCAGACAAAATGTCTCAACACCAAATCTATAATATTGCTTATAAATTTCAAAATGTTAGTATTTGAATTTACCATCACTGCATGTTGATCCACTATATTCTGAAGTGCAAGAACAGACCTCGTTTGTGTCATCAGTGCAGGTACCACCATTCATGCAAGAAATGCTTCCACAGACCTCTGTTTGAAGAAAGCATTAACAACACCAAATATCAGAAAAAACACTCCTTTTTCAAAGACCTGTTTTTAAAATATACTCTCAAACTACTCAATCTGCAATGTTGAAAAAACTCCATTTAATGATATTTTGTATGCTTTATAACTGAGAATCACATTACATTCGACATACGTATATTAAAAAAACACTTTTGTGTCGTAATTCTGAACTGCTTGACTATCAAAAAGTGATAGCTGTTAGACTAGTAGAGGATTTACCTAGAATTCTATTGTAAGACAAAAAGTCTCAACACTAAATCTATAATATTGCTTATAAATTTCAAAATGTTTGTATTTGACTTTACCATCACTGCATGTTGATCCGCTGTATTCTGGAGTGCAAGAACAGACCTGGTTTATGTAATCAGTGCAGGAACCACCATTCATGCAAGAAATGCTTCCACAAACCTCTGTTTGAACAAGCATTAACAGGACCAAATATCAGAAAAACACTCCTTTTTCAAAGACCTGTTTTTAAAATATACTCTCAAACTAATC
Organism: Echinometra lucunter; assembly: GCA_029962745.1. Classification (NCBI taxonomy): domain Eukaryota; kingdom Metazoa; phylum Echinodermata; class Echinoidea; order Camarodonta; family Echinometridae; genus Echinometra; species Echinometra lucunter. The sequence continues at coordinate 85,221 of JAPZVO010000084.1, forward strand.
AATCTGGAATGTTGAAAAAAAACTCCATTTAATGATATTTTGTATGCTTTATAATTGAGAATCACATTACATTGGACATACGTATATTTAAAAAAAACACTTTGTGTCGAAATTCTGAGCTGATTGACTATCTAAATGGGTTAGCTGTTAGACTAGTAGAGGATTTACCTAGAATTCTATTGTAAGACAAAAAGTCTCAACACTAAATCTATAATATTGCTTATAAATTTCAAAATGTTTGTATTTGACTTTACCATCACTGCATGTTGATCCGCTGTATTCTGAAGTGCAAGAACAGACCTCGTTTGTGTCATCAGTGCAGGTACCACCATTCATGCAAGAAATGCTTCCACAGACCTCTGTTTGAAGAAAGCATTAACAACACCAAATATCAGAAAAAACACTCCTTTTTCAAAGACCTGTTTTTAAAATATACTCTCAAAAATAATCAATCTGCAATGTTGAAAAAAAACTCCATTTAATAATATTTTGTATGCTTTATAACTGAGATTCACATTACATTCGGCATACGTGTATTAAAAAAAAACACTTTTGTGTCGTAATTCTGAACTGCTTGACTATCAAAAGGTGTTAGCTGTTAGACTAGTAGAGGATTTACCTAGAATTCTATTGTAAGACAAAAAGTCTCAACACCAAATCTATAATACTGCTTTTAAATTTCAAAATGTTTGTATTTGACTTTACCTGGTCCATCACTGCATGTTGATCCACTATATTCTGAAGTGCAAGAACAGACCTCGTTTGTTTCATCAGTGCAGGTACCACCATTCATGCAAGAAATGCTTCCACAGACCTCTGTTTGAAAAAGCATTAACAGGACCAAATACCAGAAAAACACTCCTTTTCAAAGTCCTGCTATTATAATATACTCTCAAAATAATCAATCTGGAATGTTGAAAAAAACTCCATTTAATGATATTTTGTATGCTTTATAATTGAGAATCACATTACATTGGACATACGTATATTAAAAACACACTTTGTGTCGAAATTCTGAACTGCTTGACTATCAAAAAGTGTTAGCTGTTAGAGTAGGGGAGCATTTTACTTAGAATTCCATTGTCAGACAAAATGTCTCAACACCAAATCTATAATATTGCTTATAAATTTCAAAATGTTTGTATTTGAATTTACCATCACTGCATGTTGATCCACTATATTCTGAAGTGCAAGAACAGACCTCGTTTGTGTCATCAGTGCAGGTACCACCATTCATGCAAGAAATGCTTCCACAGACCTCTGTTTGAAGAAAGCATTAACAACACCAAATATCAGAAAAAACACTCCTTTTTCAAAGACCTGTTTTTAAAATATACTCTCAAACTACTCAATCTGCAATGTTGAAAAAACTCCATTTAATGATATTTTGTATGCTTTATAACTGAGAATCACATTACATTCGGCATACGTATATCAAAAAAAACACTTTTGTGTCGTAATTCTGAACTGCTTGACTATCAAAAAGTGATAGCTGTTAGACTAGTAGAGGATTTACCTAGAATTCTATTGTAAGACAAAAAGTCTCAACACTAAATCTATAATATTGCTTATAAATTTCAAAATGTTTGTATTTGACTTTACCATCACTGCATGTTGATCCGCTGTATTCTGGAGTGCAAGAACAGACCTGGTTTATGTAATCAGTGCAGGAACCACCATTCATGCAAGAAATGCTTCCACAAACCTCTGTTTGAACAAGCATTAACAGGACCAAATATCAGAAAAACACTCCTTTTTCAAAGACCTGTTTTTAAAATATACTCTCAAACTAATCAATCTGGAATGTTGAAAAAAACTCCATTTAATGATATTTTGTATGCTTTATAATTGAGAATCACATTACATTGGACATACGTATATTAAAAAAAAACACTTTGTGTCGAAATTCTGAGCTGATTGACTATCTAAATGGGTTAGCTGTTAGACTAGTAGAGGATTTTACCTAGAATTCTATTGTAAGACAAAAAGTCTCAACACTAAATCTATAATATTGCTTATAAATTTCGAAATGTTTGTATTTGACTTTACCATCACTGCATGTTGATCCGCTGTATTCTGGAGTGCAAGAACAGACCTGGTTTATGTAATCAGTGCATGAACCACCATTCATGCAAGAAATGCTTCCACAAACCTCTGTTTGAACAAGTATTAACAGGACCAAATATCAGAAAAACACTCCTTTTTCAAAGACCTGTTTTTAAAATATACTTTACAAAATAATCAATCTGCAATGTTGAAAAAAAAAACTCCATTTAATAATATTTTGTATGCTTTATAACTGAGAATCACATTACATTCGGCATACGTATATTAAAAAAAAAAACACTTTTGTGTCGTAATTCTGAACTGCTTGACTATCAAAAGGTGTTAGCTGTTAGACTAGTAGAGGATTTACCTAGAATTCTATTGTAAGACAAAAAGTCTCAACACCAAATCTATAATACTGCTTTTAAATTTCAAAATGTTTGTATTTGACTTTACCTGGTCCATCACTGCATGTTGATCCACTATATTCTGAAGTGCAAGAACAGACCTCGTTTGTTTCATCAGTGCAGGTACCACCATTCATGCAAGAAATGCTTCCACAGACCTCTGTTTGAAAAAGCATTAACAGGACCAAATACCAGAAAAACACTCCTTTTCAAAGTCCTGCTATTATAATATACTCTCAAAATAATCAATCTGGAATGTTGAAAAAAACTCCATTTAATGATATTTTGTATGCTTTATAATTGAGAATCACATTACATTGGACATACGTATATTAAAAACACACTTTGTGTCGAAATTCTGAACTGCTTGACTATCAAAAAAGTGTTAGCTGTTAGAGTAGGAGAACATTTTACTTAGAATTCCATTGTCAGACAAAATGTCTCAACACCAAATCTATAATATTGCTTATAAATTTCAAAATGTTAGTATTTGAATTTACCATCACTGCATGTTGATCCACTATATTCTGAAGTGCAAGAACAGACCTCGTTTGTGTCATCAGTGCAGGTACCACCGTTCATGCAAGAAATGCTTCCACAGACCTCTGTTTGAAGAAAGCATTAACAACACCAAATATCAGAAAAAAACACTCCTTTTTCAAAGACCTGTTTTTAAAATATACTCTCAAACTACTCAATCTGCAATGTTGAAAAAACTCCATTTAATGATATTTTGTATGCTTTATAACTGAGAATCACATTACATTCGGCATACGTATATCAAAAAAACACTTTTGTGTCGTAATTCTGAACTGCTTGACTATCAAAAAGTGATAGCTGTTAGACTAGTAGAGGATTTACCTAGAATTCTATTGTAAGACAAAAAGTCTCAACACTTAATCTATAATATTGCTTATAAATTTCAAAATGTTTGTATTTGACTTTACCATCACTGCATGTTGATCCGCTGTATTCTGGAGTGCAAGAACAGACCTGGTTTATGTAATCAGTGCAGGAACCACCATTCATGCAAGAAATGCTTCCACAAACCTCTGTTTGAACAAGCATTAACAGGACCAAATATCAGAAAAACACTCCTTTTTCAAAGACCTGTTTTTAAAATATACTCTCAAACTAATCAATCTGGAATGTTGAAAAAAACTCCATTTAATGATATTTTGTATGCTTTATAATTGAGAATCACATTACATTGGACATACGTATATTAAAAAAAAACACTTTGTGTCGAAATTCTGAGCTGATTGACTATCTAAATGGGTTAGCTGTTAGACTAGTAGAGGATTTACCTAGAATTCTATTGTAAGACAAAAAGTCTCAACACTAAATCTATAATATTGCTTATAAATTTCAAAATGTTTGTATTTGACTTTACCATCACTGCATGTTGACCCGCTGTATTCTGGAGTGCAAGAACAGACCTGGTTTATGTAATCAGTGCAGGTACCACCATTCATGCATGAAATGCTTCCACAGACCTCTGTTTGAAGAAAGCATTAACAAGACCAAATATCAGAAAAACACTCCTTTTTCAAAGACCTGTTTTTAAAATATACTCTCAAACTAATCAATCTGGAATGTTGAAAAAAACTCCATTTAATGATATTTTGTATGCTTTATAATTGAGAATCACATTACATTGGGCATACGCATATTACAAAACAATTTGTGTCGAAATTTGGAACTGCTTGAATAGCAAAAAGTCTTAGCTTTTAGATTAGTAGAGAATTTACTTAGAATTCTATTTTAGGACAAAATATCACAACACCAAATGTATAATAATGCTTATAATTTTCAAAATGGTTGTATTTGAATTTACCATCACTGCAAGTTGATCCACTGTATTCTAAAGTGCAAGAACAGACTTCGTTTGTGTCATCAGTGCAGGTACCACCATTCATGCAAGAAATGCTTCCACAGACCTCTGTTTTGAAAAGAAAATCAAAAAATTTTTTTAGAAAAACACTTCTTTTCAAAGACCCTTTTATCAAAAAAATACTCTCAAAATAATCAGTCAGAAATGTTGAACAAAAAAAAAATCAAAATGTTTGTATTTGAATTTGCCATCACTGCATGTTGATCCACTATATTCTGAAGTGCAAGATCAGACCTCGTTTGTTTCATCAGTGCAGGTACCACCATTTACGCAAGAAATGCTTCCACAGACCTCTGTTCGGAAAAGAAAATCAAGACCAACGAGACATTTGAATTCGTCACATGACGAGTTAGGTGGTCTTTCGGTATCTTTTAGGTTTCGACATGGATAGTGATAAAGTCGGCGGTTAAACTTTCGATAAAATTTTTACGTCTCGATAGGAGACTAACGTCATAGAATTAGGATGGTTTGATATCGCAGCATAATGGAAAGGTGATCCAAAGCTTAAATTCACCTTAAAGAATCAATAAGGTTGTACATAAACTACTGTGCACTGCATTGCAATTGTCATAACGGGCCAAAATCGGGCAGTTTATTTCATTGACTGTGACAGTAAAATATAAAGAGGAAAGTAATATAAAATGTAAAAACAAAGCAAAATGAAGGGAAAAAAATGCCAACCCCCCCCCCCCCCTCTCCCCTCCGGGACTCGAACCAGGGATCTTGAGCATGTGAGACAAGATCGATATGAACATTCATCATGCCAAATATGAATCAGAAATGACATTCTGATATGAAGATATAACCTTTGGGCGATTTCTACAGACCACCTAATGATTCCGTCCTGTCTAAAGGCAATACACTATTTGGACTTTAAAGACCATTTTCGCCCTTTTCTTGTACATGTGAGAACTTGGGAACCAATGATGACTTTTGTTTATAAATTAATGTTCTACCACGTGAATACAGTCTCAACTCCGTAGGTCTACCCCAAGCACATTTCTAAACCAGTCAATGCAACTTTGACTTTGAGAGCCATTTTCACCCTGAAGATGACTTCTTGGAGGGCTGAGCAATGCTGACATTTTTTGTGTAGAATTTCATGCTCTTTCATATGGATCGATTTTCAAGTCGCTAGCCCTTTGCAAAATGACTCTAGCGCCCCCTTTTGGCAGGTCTGCCGCATCGAAATTAAAAAAAAAAAAAAAAAGGCTGTTAAATTTTTTTTGATTGATCTAGGGTTCTGGTGTTGCGTGTGCATGATATTACTTTAAGATGTGACGTCTGTTCCGATTTTGAAGAGGATTCATGATCCTGTTTGTGAGATATGACCATTCGTTGATTTACACAATACACGTAACATGTGAAAAATTGGCATGCCACCTTTGATGTGAATTTAGACCATGATGCCGTGGTAAAAAAGAAAAAAATAAGGATTTCCTCGTTAGGGCATTATCTCAGCAACAACATATTCGAAGCTGGGCCAAAATCAATCAGAAATAAGGGAGCTGTTGGTGAAAGAAGACGGGAATGTAGAATCAAGAACTAAGTAAAAGTCATGTCCCATAGAGAATACACGTAAAATGAGAACAATTAACATGGTACCGCTTATCGTAAATTTATTCCATGATGATTTCTTTAAAATGAAAAATGATGACACCTGCTTTGTAGAAAATTGTTTCAGCTACAACATATCGAAATCCCGGCGAAAATTGATCAACAATATGCGAGATAGTCTCGATTAAAGGAAAAAAAAATAACCGTCAAAAATAAAAAAATCAAAATTTTGAGTTCACATAAGAATAGGATGACGTCAGATCATCGAAAAGCTAAATTTTGTCATGGATTCACATCTACAGCTCATAACCTTTTAGAATATGTAAAAAAAAAAAAAAAAATGGGGGTATCCATGTATTTTGAGGAGCTATGGCGAATTTTTAAGGGGCATGTTTTTGCGTGTTTTTACATTATTTGCCCCATTGAAGCGCGCACGGATTTTGAACTTTGGCGCGCGCGTGCGACGTTATGGTCAGTTGAAATTGGTTCTAAATTGATGGAAATTGTTAAAGAAAGTATCAGAAATGCGAATCAAGTGAAAAACGGCGTTTTTACGTTATTTAGGACCAGCGCGCGCGCATGACGCGCGCAAATTTTTTGAAATGCTTTAAATGGCCTGAAACGTGTGCAAAATGAACATGAGTCGATTCTGAGCATTTTTAATTTTTGCGCGCTTGCTGACGCGAGGACGTAAGCGTACGCGCGCGTCTCAGTAGATGAAATTGTTTGGACTGATATGAACATTCATCACGCTAAATATGAGTTCCGTAATGAAGATATGATCATAACATGATATTTACAAAATGGCGCCTGAATGACGTCACAATGACCTGATGAACTTCGAAATGGTTGGAAAACCCAGATCTTATTAAGGACGTTCCACAGTTAAAATTAAATCCATGTCATTTTCTCCACATTTTGCATAGAGTTACTTTGGTACCTATGTAGGCCAAAAATGCAAAAAATAATATAGGTTCATGTGCCTTTTTTTTCTACGGGACTTTGAAGGTGCCATAATTGGATGGCAGATAAAATGATGCAATCAAGAGATTTAGGCCTCTATTAGACCTCACGATTTCGACAAACGAGTATAAATCACTTTTACTCTGTCAAAACCCTATTAAACTTCATCAAATCTTCCAGATTTGTAGCGAAATGTATGACAAAGGTGGAAAGACTCTTTAAACTGGGCCATCTGTACTTCTCTTTAAAATAGCAGTGCCCTCATGTGGCGAAAATGGTGCCAAAAAGGACAAAAAACATATCTTAGAGGCTTGAAATCTAGAAGAAAAATAAAAAGGACAGTTTAAGTTGCACTTTATTCAAAATCCATGTCATTTTCATGAAAAATTTGCAAAGTTGTAGAGGAATGCCTACTGAAGGGTAAACACATTAAATAAAGGGGGGGGGGGTTCATGTGCTCGTTTTCAAGCTGTCGGCGCCTTAATGGTTGCGATTCGGCTGGAAAACCACAAAAACACCCCAAAAATACTGAGAATCTAATCCCAAATACGACCGACTCAATTTTATGATCCCAAATATTCAAAACCCATGTCATATTCGTCTTTCTCTCTAGAATGGTAGAGGGAAGTATACTGAAGAGATTAAAACATTGAAAAAGTGGGGTCCATGTGCTTGTTTATGAAATATCGTCGCCCTAATATTTGCGAATTGGCTTGAAAATCACTAAAACACGCCAAAAATATGCAAAAGGCTGAGGATCTAATCCACACATGCAAAAGGCTGAGAATCTAATTCAAAATATGGCCGATTCAATTTTATGGCCCCAAACATTCAAAACCCATGTCATATTCATCTTCTTCTCTAGAATTGTAGAGGAGAGTATACTGAAGAGATTAAAACATTAAAAAAGTGGGTTCCATGTGCTTGTTTTTTAAAATCGTCGCCCTAATAGTTGCAAATTGGCTTGAAAACCACAAAAACGCGCCAAAAACATGCAAATGTTGAGAATCTAATCCAAAATACGGCCGATTCAATTTTATGGCCCCAAACATTCAAAACTCATGTCATATTCGTCTTTCTCTTTGCTCGTTTTCAAGCTGTCGGCGCCTTAATGGTTGCGATTCGGCTGGAAAACCACAAAAACACCCCAAAAATACTGAGAATCTAATCCCAAATACGACCGACTCAATTTTATGATCCCAAATATTCAAAACCCATGTCATATTCGTCTTTCTCTCTAGAATGGTAGAGGGAAGTATACTGAAGAGATTAAATCATTGAAAAAGTGGGGTCCATGTGCTTGTTTATGAAATATCGTCGCCCTAATATTTGCGAATTGGCTTGAAAATCACTAAAACACGCCAAAAACATGCAAAAGGCTGAGAATCTAATTCAAAATATGGCCGATTCAATTTTATGGCCCCAAACATTCCAAACCCATGTCATATTCATCTTCTTCTCTAGAATTGTAGAGGAGAGTATACTGAAGAGATTAAAACATTAAAAAAGTGGGTTCCATGTGCTTGTTTTTGAAAATCGTCGCCCTAATAGTTGCGAATTGGCTTGAAAACCACAAAAACGCGCCAAAAACATGCAAATGTTGAGAATCTAATCCAAAATACGGCCGATTCAATTTTATGGCCCCAAACATTCAAAACTCATGTCATATTCGTCTTTCTCTCTAGAATTGTACAAGAAAGTATACTGAAGAGATTGAAACATTGAAAAAGTGGGGTCCATGTGCTTGTTTTTGAACTATCGTCCCCCTGATATTTGCGAATTGGCTTGAAAAACACAAAAACGCACCAAAAACATGCAAAAGGCTGAGGATCTAATCCAAAATACGGATGACTCAAATTTATGGTCCCAAATATTCAAAACCTATGTCATATTCATCTTTCTCTCTAAAATGGTAGAGGAGAGTATACTGAAGAGATTAAAACATTAAAAAAGTGGGGTCCATGTGCTTGTTTTTGAAAATCGTCGCCCTAATAGTTGCGAATCGGCTTGAAAACCACAAAAAACGCGCCAAAAACATGCAAAATGTTGAGAATCTAATCCAAAATACGGCCGATTCAATTTTATGGCCCCAAACATTCAAAACCCATATCATATTCGTCTTTCTCTCTAGAATGGTACAAGAAAGTATACTGAAGAGAATGAAACATTGAAAAAGTGGGGTCCATGTGCTTGTTTTTGAACTATCGTCCCCCTGATATTTGCGAATTGGCTTGAAAACCACAAAAACGCGTCAAAAACATGCAAAAGGCTGAGGATCTAATCCAAAATACGGATGACACAAATTGATGGTCCTAAATATTCAAAACTCTTGTCATATTCGTTTTTCTCTCTAGAATGGTAGAGGAAAGTGTACTGAAGAGATTAAAACATTTAAAATGTGGGGTCCATGTGCTTATTTTTTTAAATATCGTCGCCCTAATATTTGCGATTTGGCTTGAAAACCACAAAAACTCGCCAAAAACAAGCGAAATGTTGAGGATCTAATCCACACATGCAAAAGGCTGAGAATCTAATCCAAAATACGGCCGATTCAATTTTATGGCCCCAAACATTCAAAACCCATGTCATATTCATCTTTCCCTCTAGAATTGTAGAGGAGAGTATACTGAAGAGATTAAAACATTAAAAAAAGTGGGGTCCATGTGCTTGTTTTTGAATATCGTCGCCCTAATATTTGCGAATCGGCTTGAAAACCACAAAAACGCGCCACAAACATGCAAAATGTTGAGAATCTAATCCAAAATACGGCCGATTCAATTTTATGGCCCCAAACATTCAAAACCCATGTCATATTCATCTTTCCCTCTAGAATGGTAGAGGAAAGTGTACTGAAGAGATTAAAACATTTAAAATGTGGGGTCCATGTGCTTTTTTTTTAAATATCGTCGCCCTAATATTTGCGATTTGGCTTGAAAACCACAAAAACTCGCCAAAAACAAGCAAAATGTTGAGGATCTAATCCACACATGCAAAAGGCTGAGAATCTAATCCAAAATACGGCCGATTCAATTTTATGGCCCCAAACATTCAAAACCCATGTCATATTCATCTTTCTCTCTAGAATCGTAGAGGAAAGTATACTGAAGAGATTGAAAAATTGAAAAAGTGGGGTTCATGTGCTTGTTTTTGAACTATCGTCGCCCTAATAGTTGCGAATCGGCTTGAAACCACAAAACGCGACAAAACATGCAGAAGGCCGAGAATCTACACTGAAAACGAAAGTTGGTCAAATGACTAAAAAGATTAGCCATTCACTATGTCTTATTTGACTAAGAAATAATTAGTCATTTGTTCTTAAACTGACTAATATTAATTAGTCAACAAAATTATGTCTTATTTGAGTAATCCTGGAAATAATTAGTATTGCATGATAAAGAATTGGCCCGTAAATAGTCCTACACTGAAATCAGTTAGTCTTACATTAGTCTTTCATTAGTCTTTTTACTAATCATTTGGTAGTCAATGATGACATGACGTGGTGCTGAGGTAAGCTGTCAGTCATGGGAACTAATTTCACACATGCATATTCAAATTTTTCATATACTTTTTAAAAACAATGGCTGTTCTTGACACCCTGAATGCGGCCATAGGCTTGACTGACAACAAGCAACAAGTAAAGCTGAAGCAGTGTACGCAAACTTGATTCCATGTTATTTTTGTAGTTAATAGACCTGTTTACTAACATATTCACATTTTATGCATACCTTTCAATCATTGGTTGTTGTTGATAACCGGAAAGCTTGTCAAAGGCTTTCAAGACAGAGCAACAAGATTAGTAATGTTACCCAAGTAGGCAAGTACTAGTGTTCGTTCATTACTAACAGGTTTAAGGAATATCTCCTTAGTCTATAGAGCAGATGTCCGGTCCGGGTTTTCCTGAGATTATATAAACACTTTTAACTGGACTTCTCAATTAAACACACGAATAATGCCTGCAGAAATAGGCAAAAATATCCCCTCAGGTATGCAGTATTCAGTTTTCTGAGAGTAGGAACTCGAAAAGAGGGGTTTTCCCACTAAAGAAAGCACACGAATTGCGAATCGCGAGCAATATTCGCCGATTCACATTACATTTCATTACACAATGATATTGTTATTTTAACATAATCACTGTGACCACTAATTTGCCATTAGGCAACCTAACCAACTGTATTGGTTGCCTGGCTGGCAACCAAGGAAAAAAGTGAAGCGGAGGTTTGATGAAAATTTGACGAAATTTGACTCAGCCAGTTCTGAGATTTTGACTGCACAAAAAAAGGGGGGGGGGGTGGGGGGAAATAAAAAGAATAATAAATAGAATAAAGTAAATTTTAACAAACATAAAAGGTGATCTGTCAAAGATGACAGACCACCTAATAAAGAAAATTCCAGCAAAACTAAAAGGTGATCTGTCAAAGACGACAGACCACCTAATGATAATAAGAAAGAAAATTCTGACGAAATTGAAAGGTGATCTGTCATAAATAACAGACCACCTAATAAAAACGGGACTCTTTTCTAAATGTTCCGAATGTTCTTCAAGATCTTATTTTTATACATGATATTTTGTGATCGATGTAAAATCCTGTTGCTCGAGAACGAAAAGAGATGTTTTCGGAAAATTCACATTTTCATTACGTAACGAATCTAGTCATTTTTCGCGTTTGTCAAACTGTAAAGGAATGTTTGTGAATGAACTCTCACCTGAGGATGGTTCATCTGTCCGATTTTCATCGGTAGTGAATTCGACTGGAGTGGAGTTCCAGACTGTCGTTGTTTCTTTTTAACGAAAAATCAACGATTAATGTAAAGGAATATACGTAAATTCGTTAGATTAAAAATAAATCATGTTGATTAATTCAAGGAAGCTTTATCTCTCATCACATCTAATACTTTGATTATATTCCCAGTATAAACCATTGCATTTCTCAAGATAATTATAAGTAACAATAGTGTGTCAAATTAAGTTTCTCTCGAACGTTCACTAATTTTTGTTATGTAAGTTATCTATTTTCTCACGTTTGCTTTGTTAGTTAAACTGAAAAATGTTTGTGAATGATCTCTCACTTGAAGATGATTCAGTTGTCTGATTTAAATAGGTAGTGAATTCGACTGAAGAGGAAGTCCAAACAGTAGTCGTTTCTTTGTTAACAAAAAGTAACGGTTTCGTGTCAAGGAATATCATTTATTTTGAATCATGCTGATGAAACTTCAAACGCACTAAATGTATCAATTCATATTGCCCCAAATGGCAAAATCCACATGATCAGTAACAACTGCAAATATATGCTACGTTTGTCAAATTTGAAAATAAATTTTTGAATGAACTCTCACCCGAGTATGTTTCAGTTGTCTGATTTCCATAGATAGTCGATGCGACTGAAGAGGAGTTCCAAACTGTCGTCGTTTCTGTGTTAACAAAAATGTTTCAATCAAGGAATCTCATTTATTTTGAATAACGCTGATGAAACTTCAGACGCGCTAAGTGTACAAATTCATCTAACGCTATAATTACCACCCGATATAGCAAAACAAGTTTGATAAATAACCACCTCATTTATCAATATAATCAATATGAATAACAATATTGCGTCAAAATAAGAAAGGGCGAATGGACCGTGAAAAGAAGACGAAAGGAGACATTTCCAATTTTCTACTCCATATTTAGCAGACATGTGAATTATTGTTTCATCCTTTTAGTAAGATTTATGCCCCCTCCCACCCCTATCCCCTTCCTGGACAGTAGCGCCACATTGTCATTGTATAGGTCACGTATTCAATGTGTACGTTACCATGGCCTTTCTTTTTTATAGGCTGTACCCGGATTCGTGTTTTTGCATAAAATTTTTAACATGCTAAATGTTCTTCAAGCTGTACACCTACTCGTTGCACAATAAAGAGATGGAAATATGTAAAAATAAACAAACATAAACTTGAAAAAAACCAAAGAAACAAACATACAAACAAACCAAAAGACAACTCATGTCTGGCCTGTCATAAACGCTTTGTGGCCCTATGTTTCAGAGTTAGAAGTCAGAACCTCAAAACCAGTAACATATTCTACTGCCCGGATGTAATTACTTTAAGCAAATGGAAAGGATCAATTTGTTATTATTCAGCTTCACTTGTACATGACATATTGTAATTGATAGACGTTGTGGGCAATTAAAGAAGACAAAGTTACAATTACATACCGCCAACTGCATAATGTATAAAAGATGTCATCCAAGAAATAAGAAGAAGCAGGACGACCCAGTTAGATTGTCCGAAACAAGCCTTCATTTTCCTCCCTTTGTTCAAGTCCCTGAGATTTCACCCAAATACTGAAATGAAAGAAAAAAAACAAAACATTTTTTTCCCCATAAAGCTCAACATCCGTTGTTGTGAACCTGACTTATTTACTTTACATAATAATCATGAATATATTTTTTTTTTCTGCACAAACTTTGAACTCTTTACGCTATGAATTTTTGGGCGTGGAGGTATTCAGCTTTTCATGCAAACTATACAAATGCTGTATTACGGTGTTAAGGTAGTTGTGCCCCCCCCCCCCCCCCATTCATCTCTAATGAAAACATATTTCCTCTTCCCAGTGGCGTAGACAGGTAATCATCAGTGTGGGTGGGGATGATTTCCCCTAAGACAATATGAACGGATATTGGGTGGGTGGGTGTGTGTACATGGGCAGCGAGGCGTCTTTCAAATTAGGGGGACAAGCGAAATGGGGCACTCCTTGAAAAAGAGGGTTTTACAAACGGTCAACACAAGAAAAATAGTGTTTGAACCGTTGTTACCATTCGTACCCCTGCATTCTATTTAACACTTTAAAGGATCATTTTAATGCATTGTTCTAATCTTTGCAATGCAATAGATAAGAGCAGAGACGTCGATCCATTTTTCGGATTGGGGGAGCAAGACGACCAAATGGAGATGAACCCACGGCCACTTATATATACGTATATATATATTCCTATTTTTGCGCGCACACGCACGCACACACGCAAACAACACAAATACACACACACATTTTATATAACACATAGGCCTATTTCAACGTGAAGCATTTTCAATTTGGGGAAATTACCCATCTTGCTAGATTGTGAACATCCTGGGTTTTTTTTTCAAAAAAAGAAAAACTTTCTTGTTATTACAGAAGGGTTTAGTTATCAGAATACTTTATAGGCATATAGGCATACATGAAACCTAATAATATATATGGTTACCTCAATGCCAAATATGAACTTTATTTTGTCACATCGCTGGTCCATTGTTGCTGCCCCCAAACTACTCTATTTGTTGTATTACGAGCGAGCGAAGCGAGCGAGGAAGCACACACTGTCTTTGATGGTATAAGTAGTAATCCCTTCGCCAAATTACACTTTGAGCCCATGAAACATCTACATTATCTGTTCGGTCTCAGCTCACTTACCGAATGTGTTTGCTTTTCAAAATCCGGGTCAAAATCATTAATATCAAACGAGCGAGCGCAGCGGACTATTGTACCCTTTTCACATGAAAGAAGTGTTTCGTTATCATATCATAATATATAATAATGTGATAATAATGTGATGTGCGCTATAAAAGAACGGACTATTATTATTATTATCATCATCAGAATACACTGTGAGCCTGTCATGCTTGTATGATATCTAAATACCAGTAATACATCCGATCACCTGTGTGCCGAATATGACACTGTTTTAGCTACCTCGTTTACAGTCCGTATCAATTCTGTTTCTACCACAGCGAGGAAAGTCAACGACCGATCCCGGCAAAATTATATGGATTCGTCCCAAAAATTTTGTCAACCATCTTGCTGCCCAAATATAATGATATTTTGGAATTTATAATAAGCTACTTGCTGCCCGAAATCATCTTGTATCTGGCTTTTACAAGCGAGAGTAGCGAGAGAGCTAACGAAAAATATGTCTTTGTTTCGGTTTTTTTTTTTTTAATCTAAGCCGTTATCTCCTGCAAATGTATCTATTTTTTAGGTGAACTGGCCGCTCGATTTCTTGGAGTGATATCTTGTTTGGTTATATTACTTAATGTGAGTAGAAGAATAGTATAACATTAGACAGAAACACAAGATGCAAACCGATTTCCTTTCATAAGAATAGTAATTATCATCGGCAATATACTTAAATGCGATCGAGCGCTTCCCAGTGTCCCATTTTCTTTCCTTTTTTTTTCTTGTTTTATGCTTTCATTTCATTTCATTTCCTTCCTTTTCCTTTCTTTCTCTTTCTTTTTTCTTTTTCCTTTTTTTTTTTTGTTTCGGAAATTATTGGGTGGCAAAATGATATCTTTGCCCCCCGAAATTTTCTTGGGGAGGGGCAACTTCCCCCCCCCCCTGCCCCCCCCCCCCCAGGATCGACCCCTCTGGATAAGAGTGCTCTGATTAGTCTGTCAAGTGATCCTTTCTTTAAAATCATAGACACATGTAAATAGAGAAATAAAGCACAACAGAAAAGGTAAAGGACACAAGAAAATTATAGTATTGACGATCGTGTGATTTCATCCAACTCTTTTAGATTTAGCGAAAGAACATAATATTGAAAAAAATTACAGCAGGAGGGTATATCATATAAATGAAGTTCACCCCTCTGTTGGCATAGCAGCGTTCCCGTCTCGCCTGTACGTATGTTGACGATCGGTCTGTCCTCTTCTTGGGTCCGACTTGGGCAAGTTGGGTGAACGTCTTCTGGTACATGTACATGCCGCGTCTAATGGCTGACTACCCGCAGAAAATTATCCAAATATCATGAAAAGCCTTTTATATTTCTCAGTTGTAGTAAACCATGTAGACAGCCCTGATTATGTATAACGTAATGAAGGTGCTGTCACTGTGGTGTCAAAATTGTGTCTCTCCGAACTGATATTCGCAGCTATACCGATACCCTAAAGGAAACA
>JAPZVO010000840.1:0-25000 GCA_029962745.1 Echinometra lucunter
CAAAATCAATGAAATATTGTGATCAAGAATACGGCAAAATGAAATCTACTCTGAGTCTGAAGTCATATTACATCGCAACTGGATCACAAAGCATTAATGCCGGATAGCAGAGATGCAGAAATCAGGGCCAGTTATGAAAATAATCCTTGTTTTCAACAAACGACCTGCTTTATATTACCAGTAGCAGTCAGGTGCTCGTGAAGCGCACCCACATGGCAGCCCGCTGGATGGACAGCACTGACCGACCACCAGAGGCACTTCACAGCAGGCAAACTTGACCTAAACGTTTCAAATTTTAGCCGTGGACTTGAGGTCAGAGTGACCAATCGCTGCCCATGATCCTGAAGCTTTCCAGACACGAAATTATCGACTCGTTTATGGCTGGCAAACGATGCCATAAAGCTGGATCTCAGACACAGATTGATTTTTTTAAAGGTATATATGACAAAGATCCTTGGGCATTGAAAAAAATTAAAAATATGTATTCACTTCTCAATTCGAACCATCGAACACATGAAAGTAATGGGCATTCACAGAGCAGTCCCGCAATCGAAATGACTGTATTAAACTAAAACATCTATCGAGGATCTTCCACTTCTTTAAAAATCATTTCACAGATGTTTTGATTGCAGTGCTTGACCGCGGTATGGCTGATTGTTGCCTGATTGGTAAAACGTCTTCAGAAAATTCAATCTCTGTAATAACGTTTAATTAAAAGAAAAAGATCCCTTCACTTTTCATGGCATTAAATGCTATCCTCATACGTTATGTATCAAGTGCTTTTGATCTTGAACGCAAGTCTCGAGATGTTTTGAGAGTAGAAATTGACCGATGTAGGTCACGAATTTTCCCGTCATAACTCTTTAATGAACCTGTCTCGGCCATTGACAGGTTCTTGACCGAGCAGTGACGTAGCAAGTAGGTCAACAGATCGGGGAAGAAGGGGGGGGGGGGGGGGGGGGGGGGTAACGAGGCAAAGGGGTATAACATGTATCGTACCGCCCTTCGCTGGTCAGCTCATTTATCGATCTTCGATGATTTTCGCATTTGTTCTTTCAGGGTTTTTTTAATCACCTTCTTCTTTCCGCTCTTTATGTCGATGGACTCGGGAGGGGGGGGGGACCTCAATGCCCAACACTGCTACGTCAGTGTGACCTAGGGCACATGACAGAATAATCCCAGTTTTGAGGTATACACCATTTGAAACGTAAACCCATTGCAACCTCGTTACCACCGGGCTTGTGCCGTCTGTACTCATTATAACTTGGTTGCACTTTGTATAAAGAAAACAAAAATAATTGAACCTTTTGAGGGGATGAAATACACCTGCCCGGTTGTATCATTGCTGCCCCCTCAAGTCCATCTGAAAGATTACGTTTAGCGCCCATCAAGCAATAAATGTCTTTAGGGTATTATTAGGATTTGAGGGATAAAAAAAGTAAAGGCCACGCATTCTGGGTCACAAACGACAACCGAGGCTGACCCGTTTGATGTAGTCCTCCACTGATAAAATGTAAAAAGGAACTACAAACTTGTAAAATTTTGCGGTATAATTATGTACTTTAAAAATGTCTGTAATGATAAATTATCATAATTCGATTTACAGTGACGAACCTTAAATCTTGGTGTATCAAAAGGGTAAATGTTCCACATCACTTTTAATATTTTAATGTTTTGGTATAGTTATTGAAGGTTATTCGGATGATATTGCAGCACCACCTTAAGAAGTTTTTCATTTCCTAGAAAGCTCAAGTACTGTTAGAACACAACGAATAATTTGACGTTCAGGTTGGTGTTGGAGTTTCCCTTTTGAGACCGAACATGATTAGGACCACCAATTTTAAGAAGAGGCTAGTTCAAATACAGATACCCAAAACGGAACAGAATTGCGAAATCGAATACCATCAACGGGAACTTAAGAAACTGGGCGCTTAGCTTCCGTTGTTTATTTCCGCTATCTATTCCTTTTTGCGTTTTATGAGCGCAAGGCAGGTCTGTATTTCTAAACCTATCCATAGTATAAAAAATACTAATATCCCACGGCCGATCAACAAACATGGTCCGTATAAATACAGCGGGCATAAAATGAATTCATACACAAACTTCATCTCATCTCCGGTTATAAATTCTTCCCTTGGTGTGGAGCGGCAATATTCACATTCATGCCCCAGCATGGATTCGAACCCTGATCAACCAGTTTTGAGCACCAACCCATTAAACCATGATATTCTTTGGTAACCTTTTAGTATCAATGATCCAAATGAATAACACTGAGTGGGGTCGGAGAAAAAAATAATTAAAATTACATTTCAGCTTCTCCACATTTCAGCTTCTTCAAAATGTGTATTCTATGCATAAATGGAAAGGATATTCTTTCTTCCGAAGAGGAAAGGAGCATTCCTGAGAAAATACCGTCTCTTTTGAGAGATCTACACTGGTTTCGAATTCGCCACGGAACATCATTTAAGTCCTGCCGATTGTGTAAAACTAAGGCACTACTCGTTAAGCCTATTGCATGTAAAAGAAAAATAAACATCAGGAGACCAAACTTAAACATTAGAAATAAGGAAATACCCTCATTTTAGTTACTTTTAAATCATAACTTAAAATACATCTTTTTCATTTGATTGCTATTTTCTTAGGCAGATCAGGAGCTCTAAATTGCAGCGGAGTTTAAAAAAATATATATACATTATATTTTTTTAAACTCCGCTGCAATTTATATATATATATATATATATGGGTGAGTGTGTGTGTGTGTGTGTGTGTGTGTGTTTGTGTGCATGCATAATTTATGTTGGTACATTCATTTAGTATTATCATTATCATTATTATTATCATTATTCTTATTGTTATTGAAATACTCAAGGCCGAAGGCATATCAAAAGATGTGTTTTATTAAAAAAGAATTTCTGGGCAAAGGCAAATTTGAAAAGCACACACGCGCGCACGACTCTCTCTCTTTCTCTCTCACACACACACACACACATGCGCACACAGCTAAACGCACACACGCACAATTCTAAATGCGCACACACACCAACGTAAAACACATGCCAAATAGACTCAAGCACTCACCTGGTGTTCCTGTCCGATGTAGGGCTACCTCAGAAAGATGCCCTTCTAATCGGACACCGCGCCCTGGAATGCGATAGCTGACCCGGAAGTAGTAATCGGTGCCATCTTTCAAATTTCTGATCGATGTGTGTGTTTCGTTTCCCGCCTAACAGTGCAACAACAAGAAAGAAAAAGCATCACTAGGCGTTATTTAGAACGATTAGAAAATGATAAGAAATATTGCCTTCCTGTAAAATTGGTTAACCTTTTATTATCAATTATTTTTTTTTCTGAAGTGCTACATTCTGATAGGAAAAACATCATATTAAGAGGAGAAGGGCCTTTCTCCATTCACCCAAATTTCCTATTTTTGATGCACTTAAAAAAAAAACGTTGGAAGGAAGAAGAAACGTGCGAGTCAGGTTCACTTTTTCTTGGTGTATACCTGTATACCGGGTGTCCCAGAAAAAGAGGAACGGTATTTTACCTTCAAAAAGTAGATAATTTTTCTACATTATAGGGTAAAGCATCTTCTAACGAGGAGAATGATACCAAGATCATTGAATTTGGTTAAGTAATTTTTATTCTATGCCCATTTCTTGAAATACAGTCATTTTCAAATTTTTGGCGACCGATGAGAGTAGAATAATGGCAGGATGACCTATCATAATACAATGTTTGAGGGAAGCCCAATGATGGATGTCAATAACAAAACATGCCATGTGAAAGGCCATTCCCGACACAATTATTCTGCTCTCAGCTGTCGCAAAAAACATGGGAAATTTGAAAATGACTGTATTTTAAGAAACTGGCATAGAATCAAAATTACTTCACCAAATTCAATGCTCTTGGTATCATTCTCTTTGGTATAGAAGACGCTTTACCCACTGATGTAAAAAAAAAATATCTACCTTCTGAAAGTAAAGTAGTGAAAATCCGCCGTTCTGCTTTTTCTGGGACACCCGGTAGCGCAAGGGTACTACAGAGTTGGAAGACCGGGAGAGGGAGGAGGGTAATGCAAGCACCCTTTAACCCGCATTCATATTGGTCTCGTGCCAATCAGGCAATTATCCTTTCTCTGAGTACTTTGAGTACAAGAGAATTCCCATTTTTCTAAGCTATATTCATCACCGACATAAAAAGTTGCGACAAGCATCTATAATCCTCCTTGTCTGCGCTTGGATCTTGACGGTCTGTTCTCAAAGAAAACTCTTCACCTTGTTCACAGAGGGCAGATAAGGAAAGGAAGCAATTTAAAGGAAGCAAATAAGAAGATAAATCATCCAAAACCCCAAGCATACCTCATGTCACCTGTTTGCTTTTGAAATATACGTTTCCAAGCCAAGGGCGAGTGGACAGAAACTTGACCATCCACCTTTATCATTCGTATGCTGTCTTCTCGTTCATCAATGTCAAATTCGTATCGTCTGTGCACACCTGAGGCACAGTTATTCGATGTGATACTTCTTAGCGAAAAGTGGATAGAGTTTTAAATCTTCTGACTTTATTCCTCGGCAAGCTTCACTGTCCCGACACCTTGGGGAGGAGAATTAACGCAGAACGCACGCACCGGAGCATACTGGATGAAATAAGAGGGCCAACAGGGTGTTTGGACGATGATTGAGAAATTAACTCTCTCGTCGTAGATTCTCCATTTTGTCGCGACCCCTACATGCTCCCGATGACCCCTTGCCTGAAGTGAAACCGAGATCGGGTGGTTGGAATTCGGCTCAACTTGTTGCCAAATCGCTGATGGCTCACTCTTTTGATGTAAATCGATCTACCATCATTTTTGCTTTCAGGGGATGGAAGGTGGTGTCTATTAATATTCAAAGTATTTCAGCCTTAATAGGGGAGAATACTTTCCCCATTGTTCCATCTTTTTTCTCTCCTGGTTTTCTTTTAGAACCTTAACTAATACTGTACTTTTAATCATTTCTGCCGCCGCTATATACTGCCACTACTTCTACATGTTCTACTTCTACTTTTTACTTCTACTTTTACTTCTCCTTTTACTTCCACTGCTGCTGCTACTTCTTCTTCTTCTTCTTCTTCTTCTTCTTCTTCTTCTTCTTCATATTCTTCTAGTACTACTCGTACTTTCATTTCTTCTACTGCTGCTGCAGCTGCTGCTGCTATTACTACTACCACTGCCAATGCATTAAAAAATATTAAATAATCAGGCAGCCTTTTAATGTGAGCATCCAGCAGTCTTAAAACAAACCTCAATTTGGCCCGGCCAACTCTGGATATGGTTGGAGAATGTTGTCGTATAATAGACCACATAATGCCCCTGTGTGGCTGTACCGATCATGGGAAGAAATGAGTTCCAGCTCAGATTGATTGAATTGGCAGTTGAACTTCGCACTTGAAGATTCATTTTGCCTGCATGGGAGGAAGAAAAGAAGAAAAACGAAAGGGGGAAGGGGAGAGAAAGAGAAGAGAGAGAAGGGGAACAGGGTAGCGGAGAAACAAGAAACAAATTTAATTCACTTTGAAGAACACTGTATGCTCCATTATCACTTCAACAAACTCCGCTATTCAACAGACTCTCCATTTCAATTGCTCGGATATAAGAGAAATCAGTGAGCAGAACTCCAATCTAATCGAATAACAAATATCGTTATTAATACATCTTCCCGGCAACAACAAAAAAAATATTCCGAGTGTTCAAATAGGGATGGAGATGGGAAGGGAAGGAAAAGGGGGAAAAGGTTAGATCGGGACTGAAGTGAAGGGTAATTTTCTGATTTCCACATAACGCCTTTAAAGTACGTTATTGAATTAAACCCTTCCCCACTATTATGTGGGTATACCCCATGGGTTTATACAGGCTACCAGTAATCCTCCTCTCTACATCCACGGCCATTAGAACGAGCTTCATGCGAATGATTCGACTGACTTTCCATAGCCATCGACCACGTCATGGTTCGCCTGGTCGAGCGGCCTTGAACGCTGTCTTCAGACCTCACATTCCCGCGTTCTGCTTCGGCGACGACAGACGGCAATGCCATCATGCGCTATCGATAATGCAATGTTTAAGGAGCTCATTATTTGGGCGCGAAGAAAAAGAAAAATGAGTGAGCGAGTTGCAATGATAAATCAAAGCGTACATTCCTCCTTATTTCTAAAAAGAATGAAAAAAAAAAGGGGGCAAACATTCAAAAATTCATAACGTCCTTACTTTGCATCCAA
This sequence comes from Echinometra lucunter, assembly GCA_029962745.1. NCBI lineage: Eukaryota > Metazoa > Echinodermata > Echinoidea > Camarodonta > Echinometridae > Echinometra > Echinometra lucunter. Next base: position 6,253 of record JAPZVO010000840.1, read on the forward strand.
TTTTCATCATTTTTTTAATATTCATTTTATTGAAATGAACTTCATCTTGCTGTGGATATTATGGTCTTTAATAATGCGTAATGTCGTAAAGAAACTAATAAGTAAAGCGAAAAAGGGGGTCCAATTCACGAAGACTGATGTGTGTGTGTAAGTATGGGCGGATGAGCGTGCTTGTGTGGGTGGGCTATATGAAGAATTAAATCAAGGGGGCCAACCCCCGTGATTCCCTCCCTCTGCCCATGTATATCCTCCCATTAAATATTTCATAATTTTGTTCGATCTTTTTTTCTGCGGTCTGCTCGCGGGTCTACTAGCATGACTAGGGCCTTCCAAGCATACTGCTGGAACACGTCCCACTTATGAATATGCGTGGTCAATTAATATTGAAATGCAATGTGGTTTATGCCAATTGGAACGGAATCATTTTCCACCCGCAGCCAGTATGAATTTACGTCAATATTGGTCTTGACTTTCAATGAATTTTAATGAATTCTGAACTTTGATACATGCACAGCGATGTCAAGAGGCAGCATTAAACCAGCTCCCTCAAAATATAAACGGATAAAAAAGGCAAAAAAAAAAAAAAAAAAAAGGAAAGAAAGATAGGAAAGTAGAAAAATTAAAAAGAGTAGAAAAAAAAAATCAGACTAAAGTGAATTTAAAAAGGCTTGTCCGTGGGTGATACATGTTACATGAAGGTAGAAGAGCTCGCATTATTAAAAAATTGTCTGAAGGAGCTCAATCGTCAATATTCAGCAAGCAATGCTGAATCGACTCGGTTAGTGTGATACAAGGAAAAATATATATCATCCTCCTCTTCCGGAAATGATTAATGCTTCTTCACTTCTTTTTCTGAGGCTGGAGTTTAAACTGATATCTTTATTCATTCTCCTTCAGTCTTAGTCTATGCTTTCCTTGACCATTCTGACCATGAATCTCGGTTCTTTTTACTCCTCAACATGGAGGGTGTCAACCGCATCACAAAATTTGGGTCAAGGAATATTATGAATCCTTGGTTGAATTAATCCTAGGTATCAGCGTACATCCGTCCATGTCTCAAGGACCCAGTCAAGCGTGACGGCCCCTGTCATCACAAGCTCCTTGGCTGAGGATATCAAACATTGGCGTAGCTAAAGGGGGGGGGGGGGGGCAGGGGCGAGTGGTTTAATAAAGAAAAATGCTATCACCGTACATCGTCAATGTCTCAAGGACCCAGTCAAGCCTAACGGCCCCTGTCATCACAGGCTTCTTGGGTATGGGATGTGAGCCTTGGGGAGGGTACGGGGAAACTTTGTTTGTTTTTGGTTTGTTTTTTTGTTTTTCTAGTGGGGGGGGGGGGGGCTACCCCCAAAAAAGGCTGGATCCAGGGGGCCGAGCCCCCTGAAGCCCCTGGGTTTTACGATTTTCCAAGAATCGAACTCGGGCCTTTGGCTATGAACGCCAATGCCTTAACCACTAGACCACGGAGACGGGCCAGTGGTTTCGGCGACTCCAAATTCGCTTAACCGACAGATTGACAAATCTTCAACCCTCACTAATTAATTCTTTTGTTGGTGGCAGATATTATATATATTTAATTTATATATTTGAAAAAAAAAATATTTCATTTTTAGCTGAAATAGTGGGGAGCGGGTTGAAAAGTTATACTTCTTTAAAGAGTATAGATAAGCAAAAAAAAAACAAAAAACAAAAAAAAAGTGAATAAGACATAAACGCGAGAGGCAACCGGGGCCTGGAAACACTGCATACTATATAATGATCCATCTGATGGAGAAATTACTAATTTCTATTTGAATAAGTCACATCAGTAGGGTCCATGGGTACACTATGCGGAGGTTTCTTTTCAGAAAGAGCATTGGGCAGGATCATCGTGTCTACTTCGATCTAGAAATGAAAACAGTATGTATAAGCTGTGTGCGAGGACGTATAAAGCTGCTCAACGGACGTATAATTGCTGCGGGGCGGATCCAGGAAGTTTTTCAAAGCGATAGGGGCACATTCTTCCCCCTTCCCCCCTCCCCAAAAAAAAATTAGAAAAATTTCATCGCATTTTCAAGTGTCTTTTTTGTCTGAAATTTAAAGGGACACAAGAAAACAACTATGATGGGTTTATGTTGCTTTTCTATAACGCCATGTTATGCCTCCGTGTTTTTTTTTTTTGTGTGTGCTCGCCTATTTTTTTTTTTTTTGGGGGGGGGTGGTCCCCTTAAAGCCACTAGTGACACTGCTGTCTGGTTTTAACATTTGCCGTATGGTTTCGACATTTAGCGCCATTTTAACGCCTTCAACAAACATTTGGTCAATTCAGTTCACACACACATGCAACCTTATCCCTTGGTCTACAAACTGATCCGTATTTTCACTTAGCCGCATTGTCCAGGTGATTCGAATTAGACAACCCTGGTTGTGACGTTCCAAAATGTTCCAAACTTTAGTTCGGGGAGCATGATCTGTAAAACAATTTTTTTTCAAATAATTATACCAGGGATTGTGACCCTCTTTAGTGTGGATTCTGCCGAACTGATTAGATTAGCTTTGTTGAATTCAAAATGCTTTTGTTGGTATTCTGACGCAGTGCCAATCGGGGCTAATTTGGGTGTACATGCCGAGGGGGCCAGGGTTAATGCGTGGGACTGGCGCTATCCCGCGAACCTGCAGACGTGGAGAAAAGCTCCCTACCTTGGGTGGCAAAGATAGTTTCACAATAATTGTGTCCACATCGTCGCAACGGGGACAAGGTACGTATAAAGAAAATGAAAGTCTTTTTTTTCTAGGGGGGGGGTGGTCCCCTTAAAGCCACTAGTGAAAAAGGGAGCTCAGTCGGTAAAGCGTCTGCCTGTCGAACCAAAGATCGTGGGTTCGAGTCCAACCCAGGCGGATGACTGAAACCTACGTTGTGCGTTATCGTGCCCCTCCCCTGTTTCATAGACGCAGGCTATGCTACAGTGGAAAACACTCCGTTCCTCGGATCGGACGTTAAATGGAGGTCCCGTGCAAAGGAGAGTCACCACCTCTGCACGTTAAAGATCCCACTGCACTATTCGTATAAGAGTAGGGGGGAACCCCGGTGTTTGTGGTCCACGTGCACACCCCCAATCATTGATATCGGGAGGAGAGACCTGGGGTTACAGTGATTCAGTTCGCTTTTCGCCTCCCAGGCACAGGTGACGTCAAACCAAATAATAATAATAATAATAATAATAATAATAATAATAATAATAATAATAATAATAATAATAATAATAATAATAATAATAATAATAATAATAATAATAATAATAATAATAATATATTTTGAAATGAAATATCAGACATGTCTATTTTTAATATATCTACTAAATTTTGCAATTATTTTTGTTACCATTATCTTTAAAGATTACTGGTACATTCAAAAGAAATACAAGAATATGTGCGCATATTAAAGATCTGAAACTGTTCAGTACCATAGTGAAATTATATAGCGTATCAAGATTAAAATCCTCTCTAAGAGGAATATTCTAAATATTTTTGTACATCAAGATTATATTTGTTCAGTTGTTGCAATGTTGGGAAATCCTATAGGCATGTTGTTGCCTTGTCAAGAGTAGTCTTACCGTATTATTATGAAATAAAAAGAAGAAGATTAGCAACAATGATATTACAGCTGAAATATGCGGGAAATATATTGATCTTAGTGATTAGCACAGAAAATTGGCACAGATTCTCAATATTTCTAAATATATGCAGACATCTCCTTCTCCTGACACATAACTTGGTTGAGCGTACGATGATCGTCTCTGGTATGTCTCTGGCTTATGGTATCTGGCGTGCAGGCATTCAACGGCATAAATTGGGGTGGATGGGATACAATCATCATCATCGGTCGACCCCCATATTTCTCCTCGCTATTCATTCATGTTTCGTTTGTTTCGGATGTTCCTTATTACTACAGGAACATTCATTTAACGTTTTGATTTGATTATGAACCTTAACTACCGGAACAAAGGCTCTTCGCCTCAGCTCTTGCACCAATGAATATAAGCTAATTATTACACAATAAAAATATGGAATTTAACAAAAATTGTATAGAAATGCATTACGAGTCAATATACAGTTGCGGGTTTTCGGATACAAGCGGACATCAAGCTGCAAACGTTTGATCATTTCAGGCGTGGCGGATTGCCATTTCAAGTCTTTCCGTTGACATTACATATTACATATAGGTTCATGCTTAAATGACCATCTCAGTTGCTATAATTTCATGGAGTTACATTGTAATAGATAAAGGCGCAAATGAAATAAAATATAATCATTATACCATGGGGCCAAGTCTATACCTTGTTAGAAAAATCTATCAGTTAGAACCTTTCTTGATCCGTATTTAGGACCTCCAGGAAAAGTGGTTCTATAAAGGGTTCTTTACACTTTGAAGAACCCCAAAAGGTTGCTTGTTAAACCAATACTGGTTCTTTGAAGAACCTTTAAGGGTTCCAAATGTGAGACAAGAAAAGGTTTTAATCAGCACAAATTTTTCTAGGAGTGAATAGTCGCGAGTCCTCCAATCAATCGCAAATTTCCAACCTCCTATCTCTGAATTACAGACATGCGATTGATATAAATAGCAAATCATTTGCGATCAATCGCAACTCATTATAAGACAGTGATTATTTTAGGTAAAATTAATAAGATTGATTCTTGATAAAAAAATATGAAGAGATAAGTCTGACAGAGAGTTCAGTCCAGGGCCCATTTGACTCTGTTCGGTATCTTCCGAATGAAATCATAAAGAGTTTTTTTTTAAAAAAGTTAAATCTTAACATAGGAACCTTCTTTTGAATGGTGTGAGCATGTAAAAAAAGAATGGCCGTGACATGCCCCATATCTGGCATACCAGTAACCGGCGGGACAGCAAGATATCACTGCACCCGACAGAGACCAGATATGGATATTTATAGATCTTGGTAATTTGTATGGATGGTTGGGGTTGAACTGAAAATAGAAATGATTAACCTTTTTAACTCCGATGAATGTTCAGCGCTGATACAAAATGCATGGCTACAAACCATGGCTGGACCAACAAATCGCACAGTCTCCTATTTCAAAAAGGAATAGATTATCGCAACATTTTCAAGAAACGAAGGGCCTATAAACTGTAGGACAGTTTTTAATGTTTTAGTGTATGACCATGTATGTTTAGGTTAATTTGGATAACTTTTCATAAATCTGAGAGACTCCAACATGGCGACTAACTTGGTGATTACGTCCTTCTCGACGTCCAAGAATTCAGCCTTTGAGTTTATAAAGACCTTCACTTGAAAAATCGTCAAAACGATACAAAATTACGTCACCGACTTTGTGATACACATTTAACACCACAGTTTTTGCAGTGTACCTAAGGACCTTCACTTGAAAAATCGTCAAAATGATACAAAATTCTGTCATGAGCAACATGAAACGTCTAAATCCAAGAGATCCAAGGGAGTCTCCTGCTATAGAGAGAAGAAGGCTTCTTTTAGACCTCGAGGATGAATGGAGCTGTTCGAGACAAAACCTAACGATATGAGATGAGTAGTAAGCATTTGGAATTTGTTAGATTAATAATAAAAACAAAGGAGTCCGGGCGGGCGGGCATTGCCAGCTTATTACCCCCCCCCCCCCCCTTTGACTTCCATACTTTTATTGATAGCTGTATCAGTTACTTTCCGAAATGATTGCTCAAAAATTTACTTTATCACTTTTCGTCTGTCATACAATGAGAAGTCTATTACTTGACAAGAAAGCTGCGATATTTTCATTCGTCCAGTGGATTTCTTGACAGATGAATATCATTGAATATAGAGCTATTAACACATTAATTGCTATAGTAATATTCAATATGATATTAATTGATGGTGCCTCAATTTTATTTCTCTCTTCTTCATTATCAAAGTTATTTTCATTTCATCTTCTAAAAACTGCATTTTTCATACTAATATTTCCCTTTTTAGCTGCATCGGAAGATCAAGAATCTCAGCAATATTGTATTATGATTTTCAGTTTTACAACACAAATGACTGCAATTATTAGATACTTAAGGGAGCAGTCGCAACACCAACAGAAGCAGTCGCAACACCAACATTTGCAACTAAAAATGATCAAGTCAGATTTGACTAGATTACCGGATCCCACGGGCACCAGCACTATTCTAGTCAAAATTGAACAATAGTATGAAAATGACCGGAATGTTAATAAAGTTTAAATATAGGCCTCACGAGAATCCTTCACTACTCCAGTAAAAATTGACACAAATTTAGGGAAAATGACCAGAATTCTGGCATTGTTTTTAAAATTTTTTTAAAATTATCTTGTTGGAACATCGGATCCCACTGGCACTTGCACTTTTCTAGTAAAAAAAAAAAAAAAAAAAAAAAAAAACCCTGACGCAATTCTGGTCATTTTTCACTAGTATTGTGCCATTTTTTTTTTGTAGAACAGTACTAGTCAGCAGTAGACTGTACCTGCTTTCAGCTTGAAGACGTATGATATGATGCAAAGCTTCCGAACATAATCATTGAGGCTCAGTATCTAAGGGATGGGGGGAGTGGGGCACGAGCCCCGGGCGCCACTTTTAGGGGGCGCAAAATAGCAAAAGCCAAATTGGCGTCAGAAGTTGGAGGGGGAGCTATTTCAGCGCTTGCCCCGCCGGCCGGACATCGTTTTCCCTATAAGATACGCCACTTTATATCTTTTTACGGCAAATGCTGTACATAAAATTCTAATCGTAACCGTCTGTAAGTATGCAATATAAGTTTCAGGTTCAGCGATACTACTGATCTACGAGAAAAAGTCATTATTCAGCTAGATATTAAGATTATTCTGGTCCTTGATTTTGCCACGTGGTTTTGAGATGTACCGGAAGCTTTACTCTTTCCGCTGATGTCGCGTCATCTTGTTTTTGCGAGTCTTTAAAACCGAACCACAACTATCACGCCTCCTCTCATCTTGGATCGTTCTTCAGCTATTTCACAGGAATTCTCGTTTCATGGAAAGTTTCATAAGCGATCAACTAAAAAAAAGGCTGGGAAATAAGATTTTAATATGCCAACCCACGCTTTGGCGGTGATGTTTGAAAACTAGTATTAAACGTTCACAACGATTTCTTCACAAGTTTCCCGCCACGGAACTGAAAGGAAATATCTTCCTCTCCATCCCTGATTGTCATTTGCAGGAGTGCATTTATTGTGACTGGGTCTGTAACCATTCAGTGATGCATCATGGATGTCGGGAATTCCTTCCTACTTACAGGCCTATACTTGACTTACGCTTTCACATTTTTGTTCATGACCTTCTAATATTATACTAAAAGGAATTTCATGTGACAACCGTTGACGAAATTTCTCTGTACAAGGAAAAAAAATCCAGCTTTTCACCATGCAGAACTTGAAAAAGAATTCAAATAAACTTTTAGGTGCCTACACAGAAGTGATTAATGAAGAAAGGGGTGGGTAGAATCCGTTCAAGAGAGAGAAAAAAAAGAGAGAGAGAGAGAAGGGGGTATACTTTAGTCGGGTCAAAAACACCTTAAATGTGTATTGGCGCAGAAAGGTCCTTGACAAAATAACGCATTTTGAAGCTCTTGTAAATGAAATCCGGTTGTTACACGCTAAGAGTAATCCTTGTTTAGGAGTTACTGTTACTTTCCTTCTGGATAGATTTTGAAGAAGTAATGAAGGGTTTGCCATCTCGAAAGAGCGTTTCTGCGCTGATGCAATGATTTTTTCCCTTTCATTTTTTTTCTCTGGGCCTTGATATAGAGGAAGAGGGCGTATGCCAGCTCCAAAGTGGATACGCCACTGGATTTCAAAGCGTATAAGAACCATTCCAAATTCCTGCGTTCTTTTATGGACTTGAGTAAAATGGAAAACGACTCCCGCTGAGAGGAATTCAATTATCTGCTTCTGTTTTACTTTTAGCTTCTGAAAAACACAATGAAATTTTTTGTGACATCAGTGGTGCCGACAAAAATACTGTCAGTTGCTTCGAAGATGAAAAGCGAAAAAAATCAATAAGACCTCATAACCTGGTATCCATCGAATGAAATGATCTGTGGTCACACATCTCACTTTTCAATTTTATCTCCTTTTTTCTCTTTTCAAATAACCCTGGGTCCCGTTGCATAAAACTTAACATGGTAGCTGAATGGTAACACTGCTCAACAGCCAATCAAATTCAGATTTCCATGGAAGTTCCCATTAATGGCAAAGTTACCATCAATTGTACGTTTTATACAATGGGGCCCTGGTTTATTTTGTCCGCTTCTAGTTTTCTTATGGATTTCATGGCTAATGATATTATTTGCTGTTTGTTCTTAATCTTATACAGTATAGACTAATAAAGGTGCTCCAAGAAAATCAAAATGTGAACACACCCGTGATCTAATTTTGAAATCATTTAGCTGTGTACCTTTGGAATCCTGTCTGCTGGGTATAGCTGGATGCAGTATTTTTGGCATTAAGCTCATCCCATCATCTAATGCCGATCTTACTGGATTCGGACATCGAGTGGGCGGAGAATAATTGGACTGGCTTGGTCGGGGAACGCAGGCACGCGCGAATCTTTTCCGGTTTGTAGATGTTTATCCTCTGCCCATGACAACTCCATTGAGCAGGTTAAGAGTTCTTTGATCTCGGACTGATATAAAGACTGGGGTAGTCAAGATGCAGAAAGTGGGCGGAGGAGTGGTGTTTATCCGTCTGGAGTTTCTGGTTGAACCAATTGGTGGTTCATACCTCATCAAGAGATCCAGGCATCGAATCATCTGAAGTCCCTGCCGCAATGAAAATATCGCAATGCCTATTGCCCGTAGGGAGGGTGGAGGTGAGTCACGTGGTGTAAGAAACTGGAGGTAATTTTATCTTAAATAATTCCTATACCTTCAAGAGGAAAAACCATACTCTGGGAATACAGTTCATGACTGCCTAATAAAAAATGAAGGACACATGCAAGTCTTGGTTTCGAACACGGACCCTCTCGATTCCAAAACCTTTGGAATGAACGAAATTGCCATAATGATATGACCAACTTAAAGCATTCTTCAGTAGTAAAGAGCAATGATGGCGAAATGACAAGAAAACATGGAAAATAAGCGATGTTTGCAATACAGATGATTATGGTTTGGAATACGAGTAACCATGACGGTTGAACTCCTTCTAGAATGGTGTGTTCAGACTTGATAAACAGGAATGTTTTTGGGCAGCTCCAAGTATATGGACCAGGACAACGAAGTTAAAAAACTGATTTTCTTCTGAAGCATCAAGGGGGAAAAAGATGGGGGGGGGGGGTGTACGCCGGGTCTTCCTTAGGGTATATATGGATATGCTGTCCTGGTGCCCCAGAATGACGTATAGGTTTCATGATTCATAGAGGACATATTAATACCATACAAGTATACTCAAAACAGCGCAGAGAAAAGAAAGTCATACTGATTAATCAAACCCCGAGTGTACCGTACACAGGAAAACATAATAACTCTATATTCCCCTTGCTTCTCATATCGACTTAAAAGGGTTGCGTAAAATTAATGTAAGACCCCTTTTCTGCTTGTCAGATTTTTCTGACAGGTGCCCCTTTTCCCGCCAAAAATCAATGATCCGCCACTGGTTTATTTCATAATATAAATTGGCCCCATCTCCGCCGAGTTTCCAGCTAACGGTTCTAAACGGACCAATTTCATGCTACCGCAATCACGTATGTCATAAACACATACGCCCCAAAGACTCTTCGTGAGAGAATGTTCAGCATCTCATATATCCTTTTATTTCTTTGTCTGACGATTGATGTGCATTTAAATATCGGAAATGAAACGGCCCGTGCGACAACATAGTTTACCACGAAGCTTGAGTATTCTTTTGTTGTTGTTATCGATATGTCTCTGGAGATGTCCTGACAGGCAAGGAATGAAGGATACCCTTTTGAACAATATCCGCGATTTTAGTGAGGATGAAAAAAGAAGGTAATGTCTCGTACCTGGTAGTACCCGGGTTCGAAAACAAGTAAATGCGCTATAGATCCCTTTGGTAAAGCATTAATCCTCATAACCAGGTCCCTCGGATAGCATAAAATATCGTCGGTACCCTGGTTGCTTACTTAGCAAGCATACACACATAATTTCCTAGAAGTCGGGTAAAATAACTAACATCACAGAAACTCTTTGATATGAGCATTACTAATATACAAAAATGATGTTTGTCATGTCCGTCTATAATCGGAAAAAAAATCCCCCCCCCCAAAAAAATGACGTGGTGCGTGAGTTTTTCCTTTAGAAGGACACCCACCCCATGTCTCCCACAACGGAATATCGATTACATAACTTCTTTGAGAATTTGAATAAAGAAATAACTTGGAATTCTGGCTTTAAAAGCAGACGATTGTGATATCATCAAAAAGCTGAAGTATTGAACGAAGTAATGATGACAAGAACAGACGTTGTGAAACGCCTACACAAAAGATCATCGCTTTGAAATAAAACCGCAATGAAAGGTCAGGTGGAAAATTAGCTAAGAACATTAATAATTCATTCTTACTTTATAATGAATGGTTTCTGCATTTCTAATTTGAGGAACATTTCAAAATATCTGGATATGCCATTAAGCTTTGATATTGAACGCCATCTCAAGCCCTTGCAAATAAAAAGGAGTGAGTCATAAGTCTGTCTTCAGATTTAAACGAAATTGAAGAGCAAGACAAATTGAAGTATTTTGGAAGTCAATATTTCTATCAAAATAAGGTCGTTCATCACTTTCCTTTATAGTATCTAAAGAACACACCTGAGACTGATGCCCCCCCCCCCTAAAATTCAAGGTCGCGTCGATTCGGCAATACTGTTCTTACAAACTACAACGGTGGTAGCATCACCAGGGACAACTTCAAATATCACGATTTCACTAAAATCCCGTTGTAGCATTGGAGGTTCCTTATAATAGGTAACTTTTTTGTGCACATCATGACATGCATTGCTAAGCCACTTCCAAACACTGCGACGCAGTATATAAAATATCACGATGTTTTTATGTATAAGCGGGAATGAAGTGTCAACAATTCTTTCAGAATTTTATACAGAAATAAATCATTTCATTTTAATTTCCTCTACTTATTACTTTCAAGATTTTAAATGATAATTCGTCTCACTTTATAGATACGGTAACACTAACAGTACCTGTATATATAGTGGGGGGGGGGGGAATTCACTGCTATGTTTCAGCGACATTTTCTAGTGAGATTAATTATGGTCAAATAATTGTATGGGCTTTTGGTTTCAGGTTTAGGATAAGGGTTAGGTTTAAGCATAATGTCAGGTCCAGAGTCGAAGTTAGGAAATCGGACAGAAAATGTCGTCCGTGGATAGTAACTGCCGTAGGAGCACGGGATTGTGTCGCACGATCTCCTTAAAAAGTCACCCTGAGCCACGCATGTCATCAACGATCCTGTTCATCGTCCACGGAATAACACTTTAGCCATGTTTCGCGGTCAACCTCCACTTCGACCTCGCCTTGACAAACGTGACAAGGGACTTGAAATCAAAACGATTTGTTTTATTTGTGGTCTTGAGCAGGAGTGATGTCTACCACACCATCGTCTGGCCGTCAACCTATACTTAGACCTCGAATCCATGAACTTGACATGAAACCTTAAAAAGCGAAGGGAGAAGATCCGTTGACTGTTTTAATGTGGTCTTGGGCAGGGGCGACGTGTGGGTGTTGAATGCCCATAATGGTTTCCGGTGAATGTGAAACCTGGTGTGAAGAAGAGGCGTGGTATATATACACCAATCATTTACTCGTATAACTACGAGGTCCCGGGTTCGAAAAACTGTTTTGGTGTTCAGATGTGATCTTGGGCAGGGGCGCCACGTGGTGTTTGCATGCCCTTAATGGTTTCCGGTGAATGTCATTTGCTTTCACTGGTGTCATGAGGAAGAATTATGACACTATTCTCTGGAAACTATTTTTAGAAGTTCATTTTGATGGCTATCACCATTACGTTTGGTGTGATCACATTCACAGCTTTATCAAGATAACATCACAATAATTTTAGGGCGATACACATCACTTCACATTATCGTAAACATACTCCCTATTACAAGTAACAAAGAGTAAAAAAATATATATATATATTTTCAAACTGTCTTTAAAATAGAACGAACTTCACTAGAATATACAGGAAAGCATAAAAGAGGGTGAACGATTATCATACCACTTGTAACTTTCCACGTGGCACCATTAATCGTTAAGGCAAAACACGGCTCAGAAGTTTCATTTCACTCATAATAATCATAATGTGGGGAATACAACGATAATTCTCTGGTGATAAAGATCGACGACTGAAGAATACAAGAGGTCATGTCGTTGGTCAAGTCTTCAAATTTCTTATTGTCTGTATTTTGCTTCTGTCTATTATTTATCATTCGCAGAGCAGTGCTAGTGGAGGCGCCATTTATAGACCAATGAAAATGCAAGGCCACACCATCGGGTCTTTAATTTACACGGCGATAGTCGAAACGAGCTAATTATGACTGATGAAAAGCAGAATTACACCCGATTCCAACATGTTGAAGCAAAGAAAATCGAAAACATTGTGAGAAAGGAGAGGATTCACCGAACTATAACAGAGTAAGACACTGTTCTTTATCACTATTATTATTATTTTTTTTTTTTTAGGATTTCCAGTTTGAACGAAAAGGCGCGATACATAGCGAATAAAGCTGCATAAAACACTCTTCATGTATTTCGAAACTTTCGAAACTTTCTACCTATTTACCGTACATGTATTTCACTTGAGTTCTTTACCATTACGTTTTGAAATTGACACTTATTTTTTTGTAAAATGTGATTTTTTAATGTAAAAGTGGAACAAAATAAACTTCAAACTTCAATCTTAAAACTATAAAGATAAAGTGATCCCCAAAAGTGACTCCTCAAAGAATGGATTTCACTCCTATACTGTACATGCTTAGAGTGTAGGTCCTATCTTTCCACGCCCAACTACGTCCACGTGGCCTACCTATATTCTACAATATGGGAATCATCTTGGTTCCTGGTTGCTAGCTTTATGAAATACCGAATACTGCAATATTGCATATGGTTTTTGTTGACAGGGTCAATGTTAGAGGTTACGTGAACCATTCGCTCAAAGGGGAAAATGCAATTATTTTCACAGCTTGATTCCAATATGAACACTATTTCAGATCAACCTCAACTACGAAAAATTAAAGGTGACGTGAAATTGCATGCCTGGTAAGGCTTATAGACATGACAGAACAGAATATACGTTTTATCTGTATAGATAATTGCTCAAAACAACCATGTCTTGAATAAAGAATGATCAACAAGAAAACAAAAGAAAAAATGATTGGAACATTTCTACACATTGTGAAATTGGTAATGCTTTATAAGTGCATTTTAGAAACAATATAAGACAAACGAATGTCTTCTTAATAATCACCATTTTGATCATGTTGATAGAAAACTACTAGATCAGTTTGAAGTTATGTAATAAGGCATGTCATGGGGACGGCAGGGGTACGGGCCGGTTTTATTGCCCCTAAATTCACCACTTCATTATGCACAATAATTGAAACATAAAATACTTTAAGAAACCTTTAATGCGAAAAGAAATGGAGCAGTGGAATTCTTCAACTGGCGGGAAGCCAATTGGTATAAGGAAGAAACAAACCGGGACCAACGCCAAGTTTCCTCATAGGTAGCACAATAAAAGCTACTCATTTATAGCAAATGAGTTCTAAATATTTAAATAGAGTCAACCAACAATAAGACCTTTTCTGTTAACTCTTTACTCATGTCCATTCGCAGCTAAGAGTTGTGGAAGTAGTAATGTGTAGACTTTACGAGAGAATGGGGCCTACATTCATTCACTGAGTAGCTAATTAGCAACCCAATATAAAATTGCTAGAACTCAATTTCATGAAGGACAATTACTGTTTCACTTATCGTTTTATCATGAGTATTAACTAAATGCATGGCTTGTACCTACATTTCCTTATTTTTCTTTCTTCATCAATGGTGGAGATATCGCATTTTCTGCCAAAATTGGTTAGAAGATATTATAGGCCTATCATAATTTCCTTAAACATGTTAAATGTACAAGTTTGTCTCTCTTCTTAATAAAACCATTCCAGCTAATATTAATCTCCCCTTTATGAACAATTTCTGGTGAAGCTAACTGCATTATAAAGCAGTTTGAACACTTCATTCATCGCCTCTTCGCTCTATGATATTCCTTGAACATATTCTTTATCAGAATATAAATTCAACTTGACTGGAAAACAATATTCATGTTGTATCGAAGAATTAAGGCAGTCATGTTCAAAACCATTCCTTTAAATTTATAGAATGTTAGCTATGCTATTTATTCTCCCCACAGAGAGTTTGGGTCCACTGGGGTAGTACATGGCGGTGAAACATTCTGTTTCAAGAAATTTGTTCTAGTTTACATGTGTATCTGGTTTGAATTTTGGGGGTCGTCGGCTAATTTACCTTTACTTCCACCTACCCTCAGTTTGTTGTATTTTGTTTTTCCTGTCTTTTCAAACTTTATTGTCAGTTCCATTAAAATGTGAGGAAGCTGGAGAGTTGCGAGGGGTATATTTTTTCACACTGATTTAATGTTTCAATATATCCGGGGGAGGGGGGGTCCTCCCCTTCCGAAAAGGTGTCTACTCCATTGTCAGGATGTTTTCGAACTATAAATGCGCTTCTCCTTTATCTGTTTTTTTTTTTCATCTTTTACCCCTACCCCTCCCCTTCCCCATCTTTCTCCTTTCTCTCTCCGTCTTTACTTCACTTTCTCTCCCTCTTCCCCTTCTCTCCAACTCCCTCGCTGTATTAAATATTTCAATTCGTTGTTGTTTTGGAAAGATCTTTAAAAAAAAGCTGCCAAGAGATTTCACGGTGCATTTAGTCCTTGCTACTAGTATCTGACTCTTCTCACTCAAGATCTGAGGGAGGTCTATGATTCTTTGCAGTGGCAAAGCTATACATGGGGATACATGGGAACGCATGGGGCTCATGGTACCTGCCCCATTGATCGAAGGGGGAGAAAGAAAGTGAAGGAAAGTTGAAAAGGTGGAGGGCTTGATGTACCTGCCCATTGAATGAAGGGGGAGGAAGAAAGGGAAAGGAGGAAGGAAAGGTGAAAAGGTGGTGGGCTCGTGGTACCTGCCCCGTTGATCGAAAGGGGAGAAAGAAAGGGAAGGAAAGTTGAAAAGGTGATGGGCTTGATGTACCTGCCCTATTGATCGAAGAGGGAGAAAGAAAGGGAAGGAAAGTTGAAAAGGTGGTGGGCTTGATGTACCAGCCCCATTGATCGAAAGGGGAGAAAGAAAGGGAAGGAAAGTTGAAAAGGCGATGGGCTTGATGTACCTGCCCTACTGATCGAAGAGGGAGAAAGAAAGGGAAGGGAAGTTGAAGAGGTGGTGGGCTTGATGTACCTGCCCTATTGATCGAAGAGGGAGAAAGGAAGGGAAGTTGAAAAGGTGTGGGCTTGATGTACCTGCCCCATTGATCGAAGAGGGAGAAAGAAAGGGGAGGAAAGTTGAAGAGGTGGTGGGCTTGATGTACCTGCTCCATTGATCGAAGAGGGAGAAAGAAAGGGATGTGACGAAGGAAAGTTGAAAAGGGGGAGAAAGAAAGGGAAGTGAGGAAGGAAAGTTAAAGAGGTGGTGGGCTCGTGGTACCTGCCCTATTGATCGTAGGGGGATAAGAAAGTTAATGGAAGAAGGAAACTTGAAAAGAAGGTGGTGATGTGACTCCCCCATCTCATATTAATGGTACCGCATTCCATTTACCAAGTAAGAATGGTGTTCCCTCCTCCTTTGATTCTAATGGTACCTAGATGTTTGGACCGAACCTCTCAACTTATTATCACACAGAAACTGCACAAAATTTCCATTGACTGGATAATAATTTTGAATTGGAAAATGACATTGTTAGGAGACCAAAGACAAAAGACAACAAAGGCACGGGGACAAAGGTGACTGATGATCAACCACACAAGCAACAAGAAAATTCTTATTGTCAATTTTTCATTTGCAAAATTATGCAGAGACCTATACAGTGGGTCCCAGAATAAACGAAACCAAGATTGATCGATGTTTATTCATATCTTAATCACAGTTATGATTGATAAGTGGCACATATTTGTAAAGCTTAGACCCTCTTCTTTCATGCGATGTCACTCATATGATATATATTTCACACATGAGTGAATAAAGACAATGTGAAGTTGGGTAACCAAAAATTCGTTTGGCCAACGATGTTTGAATTTCAAAGAGATAATCACATTTCTAGAAAGTTCATTTTCTGCCCTTTCGTTTGACACCTAAATCGGGAAAAATGAACCAGGGATGACAGAGATAACTTAAATTGAAACATTGATTGCATTTCCTTCCTTGGTTTTTAAAAACACTCGTTCTTAACTTCTCACCAATTGTTCGCACCAATTATTCGCATGAATGGACGCGGAGATAGTCACGCGAGATCTAAACACTTTCGTGTAGAGACTCCTCCTATCCCATCCTCCTCATCCTCATTGCCCATCACCATCCTACCCCACCCCCATCCCCAATCCCTCCCGGAACCCAAACTCCACAATCCCCAAGCTCCCTCTCGCTCCCTCGTTATGTGTGTGATGTTGTGTGTATTGTGTTTATGGTCGTTTGTTCATCTGGGGACCGTTTCATGAAAGTTGTCAGCACTGACAAATTGTCAGTCACTGACAATTTCAGCAAATCCTTGGTTTTGATTGGCTGAGAAGCACTGATCACTGACTGCAACTATGGTAACTGTCAGTGACTGACAACTTGTCAGTGCTGACAACTTTCATGAAACGGTCCCCACAGATGGTTAGATTTAGTGAAATAACACTGCATAACCGATAAATTGCACATTAAAACCCATCCCTCCCACCCTCCTAATCCCCACCCCATCCTTAACCCCACTCGGAACTCCAAACCATTAACTCTTCACCCCCTCACACTTCCTCTCGCTCCCTCTTTATGCGTGTTTTTTGTGTTGATGTTATGGTCGTTTGTTCATCTCATAAATTTATTTAGTAAAACACCACTGCATAGGTGTCAACGCTTAACATGCTTAAAGAATTAATTTCTTTCCACAAAATTTATTCATAAATGGACCAGATATGACACTGCTAGATAAACAGCAACATCAGCAACTTGCTGAAGGCTTTAGAGCTCAGAACGTCCCTATTTTGTTACTAGAAACACTCGTTGATCAGTCTGTTGTTAACTGCAAGTTGAATTATGTTAATGAAAACATACTTCATTATTAATCAGCTGTTATCATTTTTGTAAAGTTTTGTACTCACCACTCCATTTTCTTGATGATCAACCACGCGTGAAGTCTTTTGTCTTCTTTGTTCACTGCTAGGACAGGCAGCGAATGCAAACGGATTCATGTAATAAATCATGGAAATGCAAGCATCACTTTACACGAACAGAGCTTAGTCATCCCCGACTCATTTTCATCGATTGAGGAGTCATATTAAAGAGCAGAAAAAATGACCTATGCAGAAGTATTATTTTCATATCACAGTAACAGAAATATTTTCATATCTATCCCTTTCGATTCGAGGTATGATTGTGCAAAGGACTTTTTGGTAGCCCTTCTTCATATTGTTCTAATTCACTCATGCGTGAAGTATGTATCATATGAGTGGTATCTAATGAAATAAGAGGGTCTAAGCTTTACAAATATGTATTAGTTTAGTTGTGATTAAGATCTGAATAAACATCGATACATCTCGGTTTCGTTTTTTCTGGGACACACTGTATAGCTTCATACGGGGAAAAGATCACAGAAAGGTGATACCATCCCCTGAAGCATGGGCATTTCTGTAGGGGGGGGATGTCGGGGTACATGCACTGTGCTCACATTATTATTATAGCAAATTAATTTCAACTGTCCTAAAATGCCCTAAAAATGAGCTTCAATGACCCGAAGTTCTTCGAATCTTTTCATTACGTCCTTTTTATACCACTGAAGTCGTCTGCATGTTATAATACTTCCTGAATTTAATTTTCTTCACTTCCAGACTGGTGATCCAATTTCATCGTCACTCTCTTCTCACCAAGCACCCACAAAGCAGGTTTCATATATTTCTGACCACGCCCTTATCTCTCTATACATCCATCACTCGTCATGACCTTACAAGGGACCACTCAATTTCACCTCTGATAATTCCGTCGTGCTGCTTTATTTGAAAACGGCGTTAATACAAAACAAAACTACACACAGTATAAAACAAAAACAACAAAAAGCTAAGAAAAAAAAATATCACAATCCACAAACAATGAAGTATCACGCTCTACAAAAATGAAAACCCAACTTGACTTCTAAATCGAAACTCTCATCTGGCTATCTGGCACCTTCTCACAAGGAAAGAGGTTTCGTAATTATGACCACGCCCTGTCTATCCATCACTCGCCATGACCTCATAAAGTTTGGTGCTACTTCAGTAAGGAGGGAGTTAATTCCAGATGAAATCCACATTAATAATCCTTCTGGCTCTGTCACCACACCAAAATATCATAAACAATTACAGCTTCCATTTCTGGGAGCACTGTAGTCATGGTAGTGTAGTGGTCAAGGATCATGCCTCTCATAAGAAAGGTCCTGGGTTTGATCCTCACCCAGAGCTTACATCCTTGGACAAGGTGTTTTGCTCCAATTTCTTAATTGGATATACCTGGCATTGC
>JAPZVO010000841.1:0-25000 GCA_029962745.1 Echinometra lucunter
GGTATAGAGACGCAGATTGCAGCCATTAAGATATCTCTTCATTCGCTTTTACCGATGATAATAGGCGTGCGTTCAAGACAACGCTCTAATTTCTATCTCTTTATTCTGTTGATCTTTTTAAAATTTCTCTTCCTCCTCCGTCTCTCCGTCACGCTGTTTCCTTATAAAAATGTAAGATGACCATGCGCTTGGCAAAGCGAACAGATGATACCAGTGTAGGTGTCACTGTCATGATTGTCGAATGATTTCATTTCCATCATCACCCTGATCATCATGATCATGTCCAGGCGTGCGTTCAGGATGCATTACTCTAAACTCCATCTCTTTAATCTATCGATCTTTTTTTTTTTTTTTTTTTTTAAAAGAAATTCTCTTCCTGCTCCGACTCACCGTCAGTCTGTGTCCTTATAAAAAAGCTTGTAACTCGATCATCTGATCATACGCCTGGCAAACCGAATACATGATACCAGTGTAGGTGACACTGTCATGACTGCCATGACTGTCGAATGATTTCCTTTCCATCATGTCCATGATCCATGATGAAGTAATGGATCCTTCTCATATAACATGTACATAATGTGTGCAATAAAACATGTGTGTTATTTAAGGTGCTTGTCCAATTAAGAAGTTTCTTGGAAAATATTTACACTATGATATTCGTTTTCAGAAAGAGAGATAAAGAATATGGGAGAAGTGCTAAAAAGTTACAGCACAGAGTTGCCATTTTGAGCTCGGTTGCTTACAAGTTTCAAAATTCATAATTCTCTTTTAGAAGTTCAGTATACCTACCACGCCTACGCTAAGTAACGAGGTGATTTAATCGAGCATCTCTCTGATGAAGTGCCCTCCCGCTCGCGAACGGACGACTGTTTCAAACTGAGTCTGAAGTAGCGCTTCAAGAAACAAGTTTGTTTTCTTCTTTTTCACAAAATTGATGGTCTTCACCAACACTTAGTGATTCATTTTGACTTCTTTGAAATCACTTGAAAACATACTCGAGCGGTACGCATCGACAGCATAGGATTTTCTTGAAGGCCTCTTGAAAGTTGGGATGCTTGAGTCCATAGATGATGGGATTCACTACGCTGTTTGTGAGCATAATCATATAGCCATAGAGCGTGGACAGACTTGCACCGGGAATAATGAAGTTGACACTAGACGCTGCAAAGCAGATCATAAACAGACAGACAACCATGAAAACATTCTTGGTGATCTCAATCTCCTTCTGGTTGATAGCCTTGATCATGGGTGGACGAGAATCAGGAGAAATGGACGAAGAAGATTTGTTGTCCTGTTCCTTTGTTGAGCATTGTTGGCTATCTTCATCTTTTGCAAACCTGTCTCGGAACTTCCTATTGTGTCTCAAAACATGTCGCAAAATAAGAGAGTAAAATGTCAGGGTTAGTGTAAGGGCTGTAACAATAATAGAACCCTGGAATGATACGAAAGTAAAGGCCAGTGGGTTTGTATCGGTCAAAGTACATATGGCATAATACCTGGAATAACCAAGAGTCCCAACTCCTACACTTGGAGGTACGATCATGAATGCGATTGACTCTATCCAGATAATCAACACCACTATGGCGATATTCTTCGGAGTGTGAAGACCCTGGTGTCCTCGTATAGATCTGGTAATGACATACCAGCGAACGAAAGCGATAGCGACTAAATTAGACACACTACAGCATACACTGGTAAATCCGACTCCAGCCACAATTGCGCACACCATCTCTGGAAGAGGATACCTTCCCGTTCGGCTTAAGAGCCCGGCGATTTGAAACGGTATGCTGACACAGGTCAGAATATCAGTGGTAGCAAGGTTGATGACCAGCACATTGGTGATCGTACGAAGCTTCTTCGTAGTGATAACAGACACAATGACAAGGGTATTACCAAATAGACCGATCACTACCAAAAGAACCAGCACCGATGCTATAATAGCTCGATGATGGAAAGGTGCTGTATAAGCTTCTGGGGGAGATTCTGAACTTGCTTCCATCTTAGACACTGTTAGAGTAATCGAAAATAAGCTTGGATTGCTTACGTTGTGAACAAAGTTTGTATCAATAAAATTTGCTCTGTAAATTTCAATAAGCTGAACCGTCTCATGAAATTTTGATAAAATGCCAAAACGAAGAACTTAACTATCAAGGGTATTAGCAAAGATGTGTCACTTTGGGCCGAACAACAAGACGTAGACTATTCTCAGTGTGAAAGTATTCGCAAACATTAGTCACATAAATGACGAAATGCAGATTCTACGGAGTGAGCATTTACTAGCTACTTCTGTACTTCAAGTTGCTTATATAGTACATTTTAATACCCCTATACTCACAGTTTCGAAATTACGGATGGACTATTAATCATTAAAAAGAAATGAATAAATAAGAAAAAACCACTTTATCCCGTCACTCTAAACAATAAGTACAAAAACAGTCTCCTTCTGAGCATTTCTGGTTTACAGCGACAATGAATCCTTTACCGGAATGTCTTGTTCAAAAGAATGTTCAAACTCTATATCAAATACCCACTAGGCCATGAGCAAAAAAGGTACACTTCATTTGAAATTCACAATGTATTGTGAACATTTTAAGCTATGACGCTGAGAGAACATTCATAACACTTTTTTCTGCTGCATTCTGGGTTCAGGTTAGAAATGTTATGTTTGATCGAGTCAGAAAGATGTAAAAGGTGAGTATGAACACACTCTTAGAAACATGCTGCTAAACCTTCAAAGTCCTTTTTTTTCCTTTTACAACTAAAATCGGTGCTTTCTCAAGACATATCCATCTCTTTCTCCGCATTGCATGACTTTTCATTTCCTCCTTTTTCTTCTCCTCCTTGTGTGTTCTTATAAATGAGTACAAGTGAACATTCATGCCTTATGCCATGATTGTGATGCCATTACAGACTCACTTTCTATAGCTTTTCTATAGCCTCTCCATTTATTACTGCTTGTAACTAGCAGTTGGCTATTTGATTAATGATCGGGGAAGGATGAAAAAACAATACTACTTTTGAATAGAGGAACAAAATGACCATTTCCTTATATGTTGTTCAAGCTTAAAGTATTTTTTAAAGAAACATGAAATTAAAATATCGTGTATATGTTGGTAACATGTAAAAAATTAATGATGATCATTTCGCAAACGCTTACACAGAAGGTAATGCACAGTCTTGGAAAGGGTCGAATGGATCCAAAATTGAAAAAAAAAAAAAACATAATCAAAAGGATTTGCCTTTTGAAACACAACCCAGGCCATTAACAATTGATATGCATTAGATTGGAAAGTGAGGACGAGATGACATCTGAAAACTGCCATGAGACTGTAACAATGGGACAGTATCCTTAAAACTCATTTCATTATAAGGAAATGAAAAGCGGGTAAGGACATACTGGTCGAGACGTAGATTACGGAAATTATTAAAGACATCTCTTAATTCGCTTTACTGATGATGATAGGCGTGCTTTCAAGGTGTATCGCTTTAATCTGTCGATCTTTATAAAATTTTCTCTTCCGCCTCCGACTCTTCGTTATTCTGTGTCCTTATAAAAAATGTTTGTAACATGATCATGCGCTTGGCAAACCGAATAAATGATACCAGCGTATGTGTCACTATCGCGACTTCGAACGATTTCTTTTCCATCATGTCGAGGAGTGCGTTTATTTATTTATCTATTTATTTATTTATTTATTTATTTATTTAATTAATTACTTTCATATTTATCAGAGTAACCTGTTCAGCTCAATATACATGGAATATAAGAACACGAAATAAAATTATGTAAAGCAATTAAAAGAAGCTGGTCTTCCACAGGGCTCTGTTGGTTAAAATAGCATCATAACAACAACAGCAACGTGAGTAATAACAAAAGATTATGGTAACAATGAAAAAAAAATTAGGGTGAGTAGAGTAAAAAATGAACGAAGAACACATAACAACTTAACTAATATACACACATTACAGTAAATATTCAAATGAGAAAATTATGCCACCACAGGAAACTGGATAATTAATGAAAGTAAAGATTGAAATAATGTAGTGATGGACTACAATCAATTATAATAAAGGAATAAATCAAGAGTCGGGCCTTGCTGTGGAGAGGGATGAATTTGGAGATAATGGCAGTAACGGATTTAGTTCAGCATTAGCTTAAACGAATGCAATTTAGTCAGGTTTCTGATATTTTCCGGTAGGGTCGTTCCACCTCGTTGATGCGCAGTATGTAAATGAATCCTGATAAAATTTCGTTCGGCATTTGGGCTTACGAATGATTTTCCTTTGACAACTTCTCGTTTGTCTCAAGGAAACATTTTCTACAAATGTGATTTTACTTGATAGAGGGGGTGGAACTAAGCCATTCACTCATTTGAACATCATAATACATGAGGATTTCCAAACAGTCTGTCAAGGATGGGCCAATCTAAGTGTCTAAAGACCTCGCTGGATGGGGTTTCCCATGTCAATTTTGAGATCATAGGCAGCTCTTTTATGGAGTCGATTAAGAGTGTTGTAATTCATTTCAGTTCGGCCGGACCAGACATTTCAGCAATATAAAAAATGAGGGACAACGTAGCCCCAAAAGAGCTGAGTTAACTGCTTAGTTGAAAATTTGTATTGTAATCGTCGTATTACGCCAAGTTTCTGTTTTACAACTGTCGACACATTCTCTGTGTGCTTCCTAAATTCAAGCTGTGAGTCAATCGTTACACCTAGGCATTTGTATTCAAACACACATTCTAATTTTTTTTTCGTTGAGATCAACAACTAGTTTCCTATTCGTTAAACTGAACAATTTCTGTCTTGATCCAATTATCATTGTCTTAGTGGTTTTTTTTTCAGTATTGAGTGACAACTTGTTTGTAACAATCCAGTTGTAGGCATTTTTCGTTACCCTTTTTAATTTATTCTCTATGTCTTGCGTAGATTCTCCTGAAGCTGACATGGTAGTGTCATCTGCGTACATGAATACAGATGCCTCATGGATGCTCATTGGAAGATCGTTCAATATGTATCGCTCTAATCGCTATCTCTTTAATCTTTCGATCTTTTTAAAATTTTCTCTCCTTCCTTCGTCTCTCCGTCAATCTGTGTCCCTATAAAACTGTATGTAACATGATCATGCGCTTGGCAAAGCGAATACATGATACCAGTGCATGTGTCACTGTCAGACTGTCGAATGATTTCCTTTCCATCATGTCCAGGCGTGCGTTCAAGATGTATCGATCTAAACTCCATCTCTTTAATCTTTCCATCCTTTAAAAATTTGTCTTCCTCCTCCGTCTCTCCTTCGCTCTGTGTCCTTATAAATAAAAAAGCTTGTAAATCGATCATGCGCTTGGCAAACCGAAACATGATCCCAGTAGTTGACACTGTCATGACTGTCATGACTGTCGAATGATTTCCTTTCCATCATGTCCATGATCGCTGATGAAGTAATGGATCCTTCTCATATGATGTCTGCAACAAAACTTGTTTGTTATCTAAGATGCATGTCCAATAAAGTAGTTTCTGTGGAAAATATTTACACTATGATATTCGTTTTCAGAGAGATAAAGAATACAGTATCCAACAAAAGTGAGTACACCCTTGAGGGTGTGCTTAACTTTGTTGCCACAAATTTAAACAAAATCCTTCGGCTATTACATTATTGTTATGGAAGAGATAATTCCTATCAATACGCCAGTCACAGAATTTCGTTCTTCTCTATCATAGTTGTAATACATTTGAAATTTTAACATTTTGTAAAGGGTGTACTCACTTCTGTTGGATACTGTATAGGAGCAGTGCTCAAAAGGTACGGCACAGATTTGCCATTTTGAGAACGATCGTTTCAACTTTCAAAATTCACGATTCTCTTGTCTTTTACAGAATTTTCCTCAAACTTTCTTTAACGTGTTTTTATTTGCATTTTGCCGTCCTTAAAAGAAATACAATTCTCGAGGGCACTTTCTCTTAAAACAATGCTCATTGCCACTTGAAGTTCGGTATACCCACGCTAAGTAAGGAGCTTCTCTTTGATGAAGTACCCTCCCTCTAACCCCTAACTGACGACTGTTTCAGTCTGAGTCTAAAACAGCGCTCCATTCAAGAAATAAGTTTGTTTTCTGTTTTTATCACAAAATCAACGGTCTTTACCAACACTCAGTGTTAAATTCAATTTGACTGTTTTTACGGGGTATGATGGGGTTTACACTGGACGCTCCAAAGCGGATGTCAAAACCAGGATAATCATGAATACATTCTTTGTGGTCTCATTCTCATTCTGGTTGAGGCCTTGGGTGGACCATGGGTGGACGGGAATCTGGAGAAATGGACGAAGAAGTTTTGGCAGGGTGTGCCTCCGTTGAGCTCTTTGGGAAATCTTTTTCAGTTGCAAACCTGTCTCGGAACTGCCTGTTGTGTCGCGAAACATGTCGCAAAACGAGATCGTATATTGTCAGGGTTTTTTTTATCAAAGCAAGGACAATTATGGAACCCTGAAACGAGACATAAGTAAAATTCAGTGGGTTTGTATTTGTCAAGGAACATAATGGCATGGTATCTTGAATAACCTAGAGTCCCAACTCCTATAACATGAGGTACGATCATGAATGCGATCGACTCTGTCCAAAATTAATGATCAACACCACTATGGCGATATTCTTCGGAGTGTGAAGACCCTGGTGTCTTCGGATAGCGACAGCGACTAAATTAGAGACGCTACGCCATATGCTGATGTATACGACTTCAGCCACGATGGCGCAGACGATCTCATGAAAAGGATACCTTCCCGTTATAGGAGACCCGCGATCTGGAACGGTCTGCTGATACAGGTCAAAATATCAGCGACAGCAAGATTGATGACCAACACATTGGTGATCGTAGGAAGTTTCTTGTGATGATATCTGCCATAATCTGCGATAATGACAAGAGCATTGCCAAATGGACCAACATGACCAATAACTGCCAATCCAACAACGACCTATGCAATAACAGCTCGATGATTACGTTGCAGAATAAATTCGTAATTAATAAAATGTACTCTGCAAGAGTTTTAATTAGCTTAAACACCGTCAAATTTGATGTATGGTCGGTTATGAAATGCCAAAAAAACAATGCATGTGTTTAGAAGTCTCGATCAATAGGCAACGTTATGTAGGAATTGCGGGTGCTCACCAGGATTTATACGTTATTAAACTTTTAAAGTATTCTTTCTGATTTCATTCGTCTATAAATGAAGATTTTGAACTTCCTGCATTGTGGATGACTACAGACCATGAATGACAGTCTAATGGTTTGAGCTCAATAATCTACTGCTGCAAACTTCGGGTTTAACTGATTATTCGATATCAAATTAAGTAAGTAATGTTATGCTACAATGAACCAATTGTGGGAATGAAATGTGCCCCGATTTATGAAAAGGAATCTTCTAACCTTATGAAACGCTGCCCAGACCAATATGCACTACATTTGAAATTGAGGATGACATGACATCAGAAAGAATAGCATCTCACACTGTAACACTGAGATACATAGCATCCTCAAAACTTGCTTCACAAAAAGCATAAAAAGCGGGTAAGAACACTGGTAGAGAGAAGATTACAGCTATTATCTCCTAAATCACTTTTACTGATGATAATAGGAGTGCTTTCAAGATGTATCGCCCTAATCTCTATGTCTTTGATAATCTATCTTTTTTTTTTCAATTTTCCCTTCCTCTTCCGTCTCTCCTTCTTTTGTTTCCTTATGAAAATGTAACATGATCATTTTGAAAAAACACATACTAACAAACAACAAAAAAGCGAAGGAGAGAGAGAGATATTATTGGGAAGCTACTCAGTGAGACTAGTACACTCTATGGAGTTGTCTCGTTAAGCTTTTCGGATAACAAATTTGAAAATTCATAATGCTCTATTACTTTGTCACACTTTCATCACTCTCTTCCTTTCAACAATATTAAGCTTTCTTTAGAGCAAACTTGATACTAGAAGGCACTTTTTAACAAAGCACTCTTTGCGACCGAAGTTGAGTTAGGCTATCCTCTAAAGACTGGAAAACTACTGGCATGCAGAGGGTTAGGCCTACGTGTTTCTTCCGCATTAGATTTGTAAACTTGATGGTTCCTTGACGGGACGTTTCATTAAATCCGAAAGGTTCGATATCTCCAACGTAGTTGATACCAAAGGTAAGGGTTCAAAATTTTCGATTAATTAATCTTATTTTCGAAATTTTGAGCCTTCGGATGAACGAATCGACCTTTGAATAACAAATATTTGGAATGAATGAAACTTCGGAGTATACAGCAAATGTTAGAAATGATAAAAACCTATTCTATTTTGTTCATAAATCATGAACTGGTACCGGAAATACGTTTACTAAAGTCATGGACCTTCAGAAAGAAGAGTGCCCCTAAAACTTTGGTACAGAGATAAGAGCCGCGTCAAGATACGAGCCGCATTAAATCAGTGGTTACAGCTTGCAGCTAAGGGTTTCACAAAAGTGGTCTAAGTGCGAAGTTTTGAAAGGTTTGGTTTTAATCCAAAAATTCTACCAGACATGTTTGTTCAACTACCCTATTCTCCCACGAACACTTTGCGACAACATCCCTCACTGTCTGCTTTGGTACGCCAACTATAGCTTGCCAATAATTGCCCAAACCATTCTTGATTTAAAATTTTGCTAGGTTCAAACAACTGCGCTCCTACTGCCCAAACCCAATTTCAACCAAAACTCTTTGCAAAAGCCGTCAAACTTGGCTATCACTTCTTGGTTTGTGATCTATAAGCCAAGGAGGAACCCCAGTAGAGGTGTCGTCTGCCTCTTATCAAACGTACGTATTGAATAAAACAATGAACATGAAACACGTCTGTTATGTAACATCAGCTATTTCTTGCCACTTCTTTTTGTTTATCAATACCCCATTTCGTCTCTTAGTGCCAGAAGTGACAATGTAAACTGTCAAGGTTGATGGTATCCTGGGTTCTTGTGTAAGATCTTTGACGTACTCGTAGATTAAAGATCAGACTTCGCTAAAAAGTAAGAAAACTCAGAAGAAAAAAAATGGACAAACTACAACGTGTTGCTGGTTGTTTTAGCCGAAGGAATCGTCAAGAAATCGAACAATTCCAAATCAGTGTGTCTAAAAAGTTAGTCATCGGCTGAAGAAGATATTGAGATCAACGTGGCTTGGAACCAACCTGTGTGTTGCCCTGCAGGTCTAAGTGGATCAAGACTTTTGATAAACTTGGCGGTTCGGGTAGACAAGGACATTATTTTGATCATTCGCAGTTGAAGCTCAGATGCCATTCTGAGTCGCACTATGACGGACATATGGGCCGACGAAAGTAGAAAGGACTAGCATCCTGTGGGAAAAAACTTTGCCGGATATAAAAAGTCCGCTAAAAGTGTAAAGATTGAGTGAATAAAAGTTTTCTGATAAACGCAATCAGTGATTGTTAATCAAATGAAAACAGTAAATTGTGTTTTTTTGTGGCCAGCTTCATTAACACACTTCCCTCACATAAGAAATTCTCTTCATTCGAGTTCTAGTGCAGTTACCAGTTTTTCAGAGTAAAGTCGATTACAATTTTATGTAATGTAAAAGGAAAGAAGGTGAGATATAATAGCAATGGCTAAATTAAATGAACACTACATGTACTTGAAACACTGAGTCAACTTCCAGAGACGATTGGTGCAAGATTTTTGGTTCAGTTAAGAAAGTGTGGATTCAAGAAGAGAGATAATTTATAAATTCTAACGATTTTTTTGTGTGTGTGTGCAATAGCTGAGTCACTGTAATTAGTATCTCATTGATGAAATACCTTCACACCAATTCACTACGGATTTGGTTGAGATCAAGAAAACATAATTTATCATATTCCAAGACCTTGACCAACACTTGGGCTTCTTTGAAATCAATAAGAGGCATACTCGAGCTATTCGCGACGGCAGCAAAGGATTTTCTTGAAGGCCTCTTGAAAGTTGGGATGCCTGAGTCCGTAGATGATCGGATTCACTGCGCTGTTTGTCAGCATGACCATGTAGCCATAGAGGGTAGATAGACTGCTACCAGGTATGATGAAGTTAACACTGGATGCTGTATAACAGATGATGAAAAGGCAGGCTACCGTGAAAACATTCTTGGTAATCTGGATCTCCTTCTGGTTGATGGCCTTGATCATGGGTGGAGGAGAATCCGTTGATACTGATGAAGAAACCTTGGTCTGATGCGCCTCCGTTACGCTTGAAGGATTATCTTCGGCGAACTTGTTCCGGAACTGCTTATTGTGTTGCAAAACATGGCACAAAATCAGACCGTAAAAAGTCAGGCTCACTACGAGGAGAGCGGTAGTGAAAATTCCTTGACTCGAGACATAATACAGGGCTGCCCTAGTGGTGCCTATGAAAGCACACATCCCGTAGTATGTGGAGTATCCGAGCCTTCCGATGCCTAGAACAGGCGGTAACACCATGAACGCTGCTGACTGTATCCAGATGAACACACCAACAGCAACGATTTTCTTCGGAGTATGGATACCTTGATGACCACGGACTGATCGAGTGATGACGTACCAGCGGACGAATGCGATAGCAAGTAGGCTCGATGCACTGCAGCAAATACAGGTATGAAGCAATCCCGCTACTGTCGCACAGACGCTCTCAGGAAGAGGGTAGCTTCCTGCTCGACTCAGGAAACCTATGCTCAGGAATGGTAGGCAGACACACGACAGAAAATCGGCGATAGCGAGATTTACGACCAGAATGTTGGTGATCGTACGAAGCTTCCTTGTCACGATGACGGAGACAATGACAAGAGTGTTGCCAAACAGACCAATCATTGCCAAAACGATCAAGACTGACGCTACAATTGCTCGATGGTGAAAAGCTACTGCCAATATTTCACTAGGGGTTCCTTGGGTTCCTTCCATCGTTACGTTATTGAAATAAAGTACTTAAAATTTAAGCTCCTTATGTGAAAAAAGTCTGCATTGGTTAAAATTTGCTCTAGAGACTTTAAATTCACAATTTTTGATGAGAATTTCCTTATGATGGGGTCTTTATATAAATATTCTAGCGAAACCTGTTTTGCCATGACCGAGCAAAAAAATTCATACGCAAATGAACTTCGAAAGTAACATAAAAAAATATATGAAATATGAAATAATGCAAAGTGAATATCCAGTGAACGATTGAAGATGCTGATCTCACCTGACGTAAGCATCCTCTTGTTATTTTATTTATGGTATTATTATCATTTACGACTGTTTAACAAGACTAAAGAATATATGAGACTGAGAGGTTGCGAATGACACTGTGCTTTCTAGTAAACTGCTGATCCATCGCTTTTCCCTTTCCGTGTTGAAATTATTAGGATGTATTGTAATAAAGGAATTTATCACGCTAGGATGAATCAAGTGCCGCAATGATTTGTCCATAGAAGGATCAAGAGAAAGTTTAAGCTTTATGACACATCCACTAAGCTATTGTCAAACAATATGCACTTCATTAATTGAAACTGGAAACGATGCTGTATGGCCAAAAGCTATACAAAGCACCTGAAGGTAGCTGTGACAATTGAAGAATCCGTGAGAACTTTCTGCTTGTTCACTTCTGTTGCACATGAGGAGAACCAGCGTGCTCTAATCAAATATTTAATGATTAAAGACAAAATCGTCTAGACGGGAAGCAAATTTCTCCGAGCCAGACTCGGAAGCGATTTTTGTTGTTATAATTTTTTTTACCATATTGGGTGGGATAGACTGATGTGACGAATATGGCGGGAAAGACGTCCCAATATCTAAGATTAAAGGAGAAATGCGGCCACCAAATTATTTACAGGTGATATAAAAAAGAAGAATAGGAGAAAAAGATCCAAATGTGTAAGGAAAATCTAATTAGAGAGAATTAATATTTTAATTGTAATAATGTTGTGAGGAAGAGGACCAGGAGGAGGAGGATGATAATGATAATAATAATAATAATAATAATAATAATAATGACTGAATTGATAATGATTGTAATAATAAAAATAATATGTTAACTTTCAAAGTGCAGCCTCTGTAAGAAATATCGTGTTCAGCACATGAAAAGGTATCATCATCCCGTTGTTTTGGGGTTTTTAAAATAATTAATAATTTATTTGTATATATATATAATAAAACACAATCACGTTTTTCCCATCACTATCCCGTTTTAGCAGAGCTACCTATAGACGCTAAATCGTACATCGAATTTCTTCCTACCCACTATCTTATAGTGGGTGGTTAGTAACGAATTGAAATTGATGTCTTGCGAAAAGACATTAGTGTTTTGGCATTCGAAAGCTATACCGTATAATTCATAGTCCGATTACTTATCCAAAAGATCACGACATTTATTACATATTTTATGTCTAGTGACATGTAACATTATGAAGAACAGTATTTGATGAAAACAACAAACAAATCGGCTTTGAGTTATTGATGTCATTCCCACACTATATATCGCTTGCTTCGTTTATTATGATATCAAAAATTCTCATTTCAGTTTCAAAAAATCTATTTCTTCACGCCTTTCTCCAAGACAAATTATTACATGTTACTTTTTGAAAGCAATTACTTTAACAAATTTGAATAATTAGAATATTTTAGAATTTTGCTAAGTATTACCTGTTCCCCCTTTTTCAAGTTTCTGGAAGAAAAAAAAAATCGGTGATATGAACATATATACATGCATAAACGTTTAATGATCGAAAAAACTTAA
Organism: Echinometra lucunter; assembly: GCA_029962745.1. Classification (NCBI taxonomy): domain Eukaryota; kingdom Metazoa; phylum Echinodermata; class Echinoidea; order Camarodonta; family Echinometridae; genus Echinometra; species Echinometra lucunter. The sequence goes on from JAPZVO010000841.1 coordinate 12,727, forward strand.
GAAAAGGTGTAAAGAAATATCTTTTCCTTGGCATCAGGTGGGGCGACGATCCATATACTTCAGCAACTTTCTGATGACTCCTGGATTATGTTGCATTTTTTTTTATTACTCTTCTTTCAAAAAAATTATTTTTTCTTGGAGATATGAGACGAACTCTAACCTTGTTTCACTCCCTCGACGTAATCAGCACCCCCATCTGCTAATGTTAAATTATGATTTCTATGATATGACAAGACAGCAATTTTCTTTCAAAGTTCAAGTGATTCCATCTGAAAAGGACTTTTCTCTTTCAAAAAAGTTCTTTCAATTTCCGCTGGAACTCAATGAAAAATTTGAATACATTATCAGACACGCCCATGGAAACAACGATCAATAGGCCTACGATCGAATTATTTTTCCTTTTTAAAATGATCAGAGCAAACAATCTTTTTTCAGAGGTCAACTCCTTTTCATGAAAGAAGAACCTGCCCTGTGGAAACATTCTTAATAATATCTTCGCATCTTAAAACCTGGTATGAACACACCCTTAGAAATGAGATTGAATACCGTGAATTATCTCTTAGATTTTTCCTGAAAATAATAGGCACGCATAATAATAGACGCACTCTTTTCATCAGGAGTTATATTCATCCATGTCTTTTCAATCTACCTCTCAATTTCCATTTTTCCTCTCCTCGTTAAGTTCATTTTGTTAGCGTAACAACAATGATGTCGTCAATACTATTGGCAAAGATTGTTTTACCAGGCATCATTATCATCACCCATCCGGCTATATTCGCCACTGAAAGGTCTCCAAGGAAAATAAAAATTTTCTGAATAGTCTCAATCTTTGTTGGCAAACCATTAATTTTGATATTTCTTTTCACAGAAATTCTATTGCTATTACTAATTGTATATGCTTCTTTTAAGATACAAGGATAGACCGATGAATGACAGTTCACTAAAACTTTTAAAAGAAAAAAAAATATGATCCAGCTCGAATCTTCATTTCCTCGCTTTATTTGAAGGACAGTAAAAATAACCGATAGCGCTATTTCTATGGCACTATTCAGCTTGCCGACGGATTGTTGCTCTCATCTTAAGCGCTGGGAAATGTCAGTTATTTCCGTTAATAATTTGCTGTTGAGTACATACAAGCATGAGACAACCGTTGATTTTTTTCGATGAATGACAGTTCACTAAAACTTTTAAAAGAAAAAAAAATATGATCCAGCTCGAATCTTCATTTCCTCGCTTTATTTGAAGGACAGTAAAAATAACCGATAGCGCTATTTCTATGGCACTATTCAGCTTGCCGACGGGTTGTTGCTCTCATCTTAAGCGCTGGGAAATGTCAGTTATTTCCGTTAATAATTTGCTGTTGAGTACATACAAGCATGAGACAACCGTTGATTTTTTCCCCCTTTTCCTATTTTGTTTTGTTTTGTTTTGTTTTGTCATAGATTTTACTGAAAAGGAATGAGCCCTTTCTCAACGTCAAGAGAATACATGTTGCATAAGGGTCTTAATGCCTGGTTTACATTTGGCAGACGATCAGCGTACGGAGCCCGTATCCTGCCCGTAACCCCATATCCGTGGGGCCTCCGTGCTGAGGCAAGCGGAGACCGTAAGATTTCCGTACGGATTCATGGGCTCCGCAGCCTCCACGATTTTGTATCGCGAGGAATTATACAAAGGTGAAAAATCGTATAAGCCCGTAACCCGTATGTATCGTAGGCAGCATCGCACAATTCCCGCACGGGCATCGCACGGAACCCTCGCGGCTCTAATCGTGCAATCTCCGGGCCAGCCTCTGTACGGACATCCCTCGGCCTGCCCCCTCCCCCCGATGGCCAACTACGGGAAATGGCGCGGTGACCGTAAATAATGTAAACACAAACGCTGTAGCCTGTAGACACCTACGATGCCCGAAAAATCGCACGGAAAGTCGTAAACCGATTTATCCCACGGCGCCCGGGGAAAATGTAAACTAGGCACAGAAAACGAACTATTGAAAGACTGAAGAAAATATTAAGAAAAATGAATATATGGATATTTTAAAAAATAGAACTATGGTGATTCTCTTGAAAGCAATTCGCTCACTCAGGTGTGTGCTCGTGCACGAGTGTTTGCGCATGCGTGAGAGTTACAAATGGAGGCTCTCCATATATATATATATATACACAAACACACACATACACACACACAGTGCGTATCAAAATAAAGGTAATCCAAATTCACAGGATTCCTGATTCAAGATTACTGATTTTTACCATTTATAGGTAGCTTAGATTAAAAGAGGAACTCTTCCTCTTTTAATTGATACCTTACTTGCACCACTTATGTGACACATGACTAGGTTCATTGTTATTAAAATAACAGGTACGAATTCCACTTTTTGCAAGTTTTGGTAAATAGACGTAAGACTGAATTCACCTCTTTCAATGGAGCCACAGGTAATGAATAGCTTTCTTACTGATTATGATGACCAACTTCAGTAGCGTTTTTGCAATGTTACTGGATGCAAGACTGAAACTCAAATTTTTCACTGCATTATGCTCATGATATGCTTTTAATAGGTCTGATAATCATTGGTTATTATCAATGATCGTTAGGAAAATGGTTCATTTCACTTGAGAAATGACGCTTTCAGCTTAATTATTTTGAATGCTGCATCATTTCACCAGACATGCCAGAAGGAAGGGAGTTTGCGGAGAACTCATGAGGATTTCAGAAAGCATCTTCCGAGAGGTCTCCCAGCAGTTTTTATTATTTTTTAACTGGAAGAATGTAAGGAATCACCTAAGCGTGGTACTAGCCTTATTCAAAACTCAAGGTAGTCTTGGTAGAAAGTGCGCTAAGTGTTATGTATGGTGGCCCTGAAGTACGCTCGATGACAGGCCATGTGCGACGCAAACTTCACGACCTAGGCGCGAAATTGGCGATCTTGTTCACCAATTTCGTGACCCACGACCTGAAATTCATGTCCCGGGACCCGAAATTCATGACCCGAGGCGCGAGCTTTGCGACAAGGGTTGCAAACTTCACGCCCTGTAGTCGCGAAATTCGTGACTTTGGGTCCTGAATTTCGTGACTTTGGGTCGCAAACTTTGCGACTTAAGTCGCATATTTGACCCTAGGGTCGTGAATTTTTGTACATGGCTGAGCGGTGCGAGTGCGAAGGATGTGAATAGATCAACATATCCTGTGTACGATGAGCACGTGCACGTCTGTGGTGCACGTGTGTGACTTTGTGTCAGCTGTCAACACATGGCCGCTCAGCCATGTACAAAAAAATCACGACCCTAGGTCGTCAAATATGCGGCCTAAGTTGCAAAGTTTGCTGTAATAAAATATTAGTCGTGATGAGACCTCAAAAATGCATGGAAAAAATTCAGCGTGGTCAATAACGAAAGCTACCAGGTTAATGGATGAAAATAAAAATGAAAATAACAATAACAAGAGCCTAAAAATATTATTTGCATCTTCATCATCACATCACTGTGAAAATACTATGGTGTTCAACAAAAACAAAAACAAAAAAAAGGATGCTGAAAAAAATTTGCTCACTCACTTCGCTTGCTTGCAAATGAGTTATCAAAGCAGTCTCATTAATGCAAAGTAGTTATTAGGTAAAGATTGCTTTAAAAGGCTTCTGCGACCAAAATGCAACCAAAATGCAAGTTGATTCCTGTTGATGTGCAGGATTGCATACAACTCATATTTTGCTATTGCAACATCCAAATATGTTTCATAAATTTAAAACAATTTTTGAAATAATTTTTCAAGCTGCTAAGCTCCACCCCTGAATAAGCTCCAGATCTCATGCCTTCAGTGACATTATCTGTCAATCATTAGTGAGCTATCAAGCGACGGTGGTATGGCACTTTGCCAGAGCTGACCATCTGACCACTAACTTTCCATTCTAGACCAGTGTACCTATACGCTAACCCTACCTACCCTATACCTCTAAACCTAACCTAAAACCCATTTGACTGATTGAGTGAAGGATTTCATTGAAGAATATCCATATTCGTCGTCCGAAGACTGAATTGCAATGGGCTACTATGTACATACAGTTCAAACATTCAGTAATGGAATTTCAAGTTTAAAAAACGGAATGATAAAGGAAATATAGAAATTTTATTATTATTAAGAAAAAACTGTCTTAAGTTTCATCAATAAATTAACTGGCATTCGAGAATTTCTTCGAATGAAATAGTGATTTAGTGGATTGAATTTTTCTTTCTTTCTTTTTTTTTGTTTTTGTTTCCCTAGACTGAACAATAAGAAGTTACAACTGAATTTCGACCTCAAAATAAACAAATAATTGCAGATTCACTGTAAATGGAGCAAATCCATTATGCAACCCTTATAATCATATTTTTTTTTCATCTTCGATGAAATAAAGCCTGGAGCAGGTTCGTCGAGGTGATATGAACATGATATCATAACTCAGTTTTATGAAATTCGTGCTTATTTCTGAAGTTAGGTTTCAGAGTTTGCTCAATTTCCAACCCCCTGTACAAAATTAAAACTTTGTACAGGAGTCAATGGGTGTGCCTGTTAGTGTGTGTTTGATCCCAGCACAAAGCACAATATGGACGATTATTCATGACGAATCACCTTGTCACTGCTAGTCTTTATTCAAAAATCACTAATAACAAAAGCCCCTATCTTTAATGGATTTGGAGTACGGAGAGAAAAACGATGTTGATGATGGTGATGACTTTGTTTCAATGATAAACATGATTTTTAAAAAAGACAAGAAAACCCATGGTCGATGATAATACTGATTGTTTTTTACATCAATTTTACTGATTTTACTATCCTGTTTGTGGAATTATCATTATTTTTCCACTTTGCAAAAGATAAAATTGTGACCCTATCAATTTTTCATAATCATGATCATGATGATGATGATGATGATAATGATCATCATCATCATCATCATATATCGGGGGTGGGGGAGCTATCACAAACATAATCGGCCGGCGAAATATTTGCCTCAAAAGTGAGATTTGTAAGTGATTTTTTTTTTTTTTTTTACGTTTTTCCATCTTCTAGGCCTAATTTTACAAATCACAAGCAGAACACAACAACACCAAATACAAGACAAACTTGTCTTTCCGTTCAGTGAACAATAATTGGTTCTTTGCCTTACGCCTTCTAACATGAGTTTTTGAAGTGACGAGAATTGTGCGAATTCTAATCCCATTTTCTGTAAGCAATGGCAGTGAGCACTTCACTGTTCGCTCAGGAACGCCATTTGCATTTTTTGATCTCGTCAAGAGATGGCACTGTTGCATTCACATCATTGTGGTTCATTGGGTCTCAATAACTACAAATTTTCTATTTGTCAAATTTTTATGGTGGCCCTGACATGCCTGAAGTACGCTTGACAACAGGTCCTGTGCGACGTAAATTTCGCGGCCTACTTTGCGTCCCAGTCACGAAATTCGTTACTCGTGACGCAAGCTTTGCGTCCCAGTCGCGCATCCCGGTCCTGAATTTCGCATCTGGATCCTGAATTTCGCATCCCGGGTCCTGAATTTCGCATGGAAACTCCTGGGGAGCATTTCATTAAGAGCCTTGTCGGTGATTTTCAATGACTAATTTGCTCTCAGCCAACCAGATGCGAGGATTTTCAGTAGCTTATAACAGTTGTCAGTGAAAATAACTGACAAAACTCTTCATGAAACGCTCCCCAGGAATAAAACAAGCATTAAGATATCGATGACCATAATGCATGATACTCTATTCTGTAAACTTTCTGGTTAAAACCAACTTTCAAGAGTAAAATAACAGAAAAGTTATCACAGCTGAACCAATTACTGGAATTATATCTGGTGCGACTAAACGCGCTGTTGATCAAAAGGAATTGCCTTATAAAACACGGCCTTGGCCATTAGCAATTGATATGCCTTAGATTAGAAACTGAGGACGAGATGATATCTGAAACTTGCCATCAGACTTTAGCACTGAGATAATATCCCCAAAATTCAATTTATTAAAAATTTAAAATACAAAAAGCGGTTGAGGACACTTTGGTATAGAGACGCAGATTGCAGCCATTAAGATATCTCTTCATTCGCTTTTACTGATGATAATAGGCGTGCGTTCAAGATGTATCGCTCTAATCTCTATCTCTTCAATCTGTTGATTTTTTTAAAAATTTTCTCTTCCTCCTCCGTCTCTCCGTCACGCTGTATCCTTATGAAAATGTTTGTAACCTGATCATGCGCTTGGCAAACCGAATAGATTTTACCAGTGTAGGGTACACTGTCATGACTGTCGAATGATTTCATTTCCATCATCATGATCATGTCCAGGCGTGCGTTCAGGATGCATCGCTCTAAACTCCATCTCTTTAATCTGTCGATCTTTTTTAAAAAATAAATTCTCTTCCTGCTCCGTCTCTCCGTCAATCTGTGTCCTTATAAAAAAAAGCTTGTAACTCGATCATCCGATCATGCGCTTGGCAAACCGAATACATGATACCAGTGTAGGTGACACTGTCATGACTGTCATGACTGTCGAATGATTTCCTTTCCATCATGTCCGTGATCCATGATGAAGTAATGGATTCTTCTCATAATTATAATGTGTGCAATAAAACATGTGTGTTATTTAAGGCGCTTGCCCAATAAAGAAGTTTTTTGGAAAATATTTACACTATGATATTCGTTTTCAGAAAGAGAGATAAAGAATATGGGAGAAGTGCTAAAAAGTTACGGCACAGAGTTATCATTTTGAGCTCGGTCGCTTACAACTTTCAAAATTCATAATTCTCTTTTAGAAGTTCAGTATACCTACAACGCCTACGCTAAGTAACGAGCTGATTTAATCGAGCATCTCTCTGATGAAGTGCCCTCCCGCTAGCGAACTGACGACTGTTTCAGACCGAGTCTCAAACAGCGCTTCAAGAAATAAGTTTGCTTTCTTCTATTTTTCACAAAATTGATGGTCTTCACCAACACTTAATGATTCATTTTGACTTCTTTGAAATCACTTGAAAACATACTCAAGCGGTACGCGACGACAGCATAGGATTCTCTTGAAGGCCTCTTGAAAGTTTGGATGCTTGAGTCCATAGATGATGGGATTCACTACGCTGTTTGTGAGCATGATCATGTAGCCATAGAGCGTGGACAGACTTGCACCGGGAATAATGAAGTTGACACTAGACGCTGCAAAGCAGATCATAAACAGACAGACAACCATGAAAACATTCTTGGTGATCTCAATCTCCTTCTGGTTGATAGCCTTGATCATGGGTGGACGAGAATCAGGAGAAATGGACGAAGAAGATTTGTTGTCCTGTTCCTTTGTTGAACATTGTTGGCTATCTTCATCGTTTGCAAACCTGTCTCGGAACTTCCTATTATGTCTCAAAACATGTCGCAAAATAAGAGAGTAAAATGTCAGGGTTAGTGTAAGGGCTGTAACAATAATAGAACCCTGGAATGATACGAAAGTAAAGGCCAGTGGGTTTGTATCTGTCAAAGTACATATGGCATAATACCTGGAATAACCAAGAGTCCCAACTCCTACACTTGGAGGTACGATCATGAATGCGATTGACTCTATCCAGATAATCAACACCACTATAGCGATATTCTTCGGAGTGTGAAGACCCTGGTGTCCTCGTATAGATCTGGTAATGACATACCAGCGAACGAAAGCAATAGCGACTAAATTAGACACACTACAGCATACACTGGTAAATCCGACTCCAGCCGCGATTGCGCACACCATCTCTGGAAGAGGATACCTTCCCGTTCGGCTTAAGAGCCCGGCGATTTGAAACGGTATGCTGACACAGGTCAGAATATCAGTGGTAGCAAGGTTGATGACCAGCACGTTGGTGATCGTACGAAGCTTCTTCGTAGTGATAACAGAGACAATGACAAGGGTATTACCAAATAGACCGATCACTACCAAAAGAACCAGCACCGATGCTATAATAGCTCGATGATGGAAAGGTGCTGTATAAGCTTCTGGGGGAGATTCTGAACTTGCTTCCATCTTAGACACTGTTAGAGTAATCGAAAATAAGCTTGGATTGCTTACGTTGTGAACAAAGTTTGTATCAATAAAATTTGCTGTGTAAATTTCAATAAGCTGAACCGTCTCATGAAATTTTGATAAAATGCCAAAGCGAAGAACTTAACTATCAAAAGTATTAACAAAGATGTAAGTGTCACTTTGGGCCGCACAACAAGACGCAGACTCATGACCGTCTCATGAAATTTTGATAAAATGCCAAAGCGAAGAACTTAACTATCAAAAGTATTAACAAAGATGTAAGTGTCACTTTGGGCCGCACAACAAGACGCAGACTATTCTCAGTTTGAAAGTATTCGCAAACATTAGTCACATAAATGACGAGCATTTACTATAGCAACTTCTGTACTTCAAGTTTATTTTACAAATGGGAAAGGGCTTAAAACAGAAGATTATTGGTTTGCTCTAAGGAAATCGTTATAATCCAAAGAAAATCACTCTTACCCAAATCCAAGACCTTGACGGGTACATTTGTTACAGTACAGTGTTTTAGATTATATGCGCTTAGAATAAAACAAGCATCGAGTTATCGATGGTCATAATGAATGATGCTCCATCTCTGTAAACTTTCTGGTTAAAACCGCCTTTCAAGATTAAAGTAATGAAGTAACGTTATCACGGTAAGTTGAAGCAACTGCTAGTATGATATCTAGTGCGATTAATCGCCCTGATGATGAAAAAGGGGAATTGCCATTTGAAACACAGCCTAGCCATGAGCAGTTGATATGCATTAGATTAGAAATTGAGGACGAGATGACATCTGAAAATTTCCATCAGACTGTAAAAATGGGACAGCATCTTCAAAACCCATTTCATTATAAGGAAATAAAAAGCGGGTAAGGACGTACTGGTCGAGACGTAGATGACAGCTTTTAAGATATCTCTTAATTCGCTTTACTGATGATAATCGGCGTGGATTCAAGTATCCCTTTAATCAATCGATCTTTATTAAAATTTCCCTTTCCCTTTCGCCTCCGACTCTTCGTTACTCTGTGTCCTTATAAAAAAAAATGTTTGTAACATAATCATGCTTGGCAAACCGAATACATGATACCAGCGTATGTGCACTATCGTGACTTTCGAACGATTTCTTTTCCATCATGTCCAGGAGTGCGTTCAAGATGTATCGCTCTAATCTCCATCTCTTTAATCTTTCGATCTTTTCCAAATTTTCTCTTCCTCTCCGTCTCTCCGTCAATCTGTGTCCCTATAAAAATGTATGTAACATGATCATGCGCTTGGCAAACCGAATACATGATACCAGTAGTTGACACTGTCATGAATGTCATGACTGTCGAATGATTTCCTTTCCATCATGTCCATGATCCTTGATGAAGTAATGGATCCTTCTCATATGATGTCTGCAACAAAACTTGTTTGTTATCTAAGATGCATGTCCAGTAAAGCAGTTTCTGTGGAAAATATTTACACTATGATATTCGTTTTCAGAGAGATAAAGAATACAGTATCCAACAAAAGTGAGTACACCCTTGAGGGTGTGCTTAACTTTTGTTGCCAGATTTGACATTTTGAAATATCGTTTCAACTTTCAAAATTCATAATTCTCTTGTCTTTCATAGAATTTTCCTCAAAGCTTCACTAACCGGTTTCTATTTATATTTTGCCGTCGTTTAAAGAAACATGATTCCAGAGGGTACTTTCCTTAGTTAAAACAATGCTCTTTGCCACTCGAATTTCGCTATACCTACGCTAAGTAAGAAGCTGTTTCCTCGAGCATCTCATTGATGTAGTACCCTCCCTCTAAATGACGACTGTTTCTGTCTGAGTCTAAAACGGTGCTTCAAGAAATAAGTTTGTTTTCTTTTCTTCACAAAATCAGCGATCTTCACCAACATTCAAGACAGTGTTAAATTCAACTTGACTTCTTTGAAATCACTTGATAACATACTCGAGCGGTACGCGCCGACAGCATAGGAATCTCTTGGAGGCTCAAAGTAGGGGTGCTTGAGTCCATCTATAGATTATGGGATTCACTGCGCTGTTCGACATCACGATCACGTAGGTATAGAGGTCAATACTTTTTACAGGGTATGATGGGGTTTCCACTGGACGCTGCAAAGCAGATGATAAAAACGAGGACAATCATGAAAAATTTCTTTGTGATCTCGATCTCATTCTGGCTGAGGCCTTGGGTGGACCATGGGTGGACGGGAATCTGGAGAAATGGATGAAGAAGTTTTGGCAGGGTGTGCCTCCGTTGAGCTCTTTGGGAAATCTTTTTCAGTTGAAAACCTGTCTCGGAACTGCCTGTTGCGTCGCGAAACATGTCGCATAATGAGAGCGTATAACGTCAGGGTTTTTATCAAAGCAATGACAATCATGGAACCCTGAAACGAGACATAAGTAAAATTCAGTGGGTTTGTATTTGTCAAGGTACAAAATGGCATGGTATCTTGAATAATCTAGAGTCCCAACTCCTACAACAGGAGGTACGATCATGAATGCGAATGACTCTATCCAGATGATCACCACCACTTTGGCGATATTTTTCGGAGTGTGAAGACCCTGGTGTCGTCGATAGCGACAACGACTAAATTAGAGACGCTACGCCATATGCTGATGTATCCGACTCCAGCAACGATGGCGCAGACGATCTCATGTAAAGAATACCTTCCCGTATAAAGGAGACCCGCGATCTGGAAACGGTATGCTGATACAGGTCAAAATATCAGCGACAGCAATTTCGACACATTGGTGATCGTTTCTTGTGATGATAACTGAGATGATGAAAAGAGTATAGCCAAATAGACCAATAACTGCTAACCCAACAACGACCTATGCAATAATAGCTCGATGATTACGTTGCAGAATAAATTCGTAATTAATAAAATTTGTTCTTCAAGAGTTTTAATTAGCTTAAACATCGTCAAATATTTGATGTATGGTCGATTATGAAATGCCAAAACAACAATGCATGTGTTTAGAAATCTCGATGAATAGGCAAGTTATGTATGTTTTTCTTTTGTTTGTTTGTTTTTATTTCCGTTCAAAATAGCATTGGATACAAACGGCGGATAGCCCATTTCAGTCGTATTAACAAAAATCCAACTGTTCTTCCATGGGGTCCATGGATGAATTGCAGGTGCTCTCCAGGATTTATACATCATTAAAGCATTTTTCTGATTTCAATCGCCTATAAATGAAGATTTTGAACTTCCTGCATTGTGGATGACTATAGATCATGAATGACACCCTAATAATTAAATTTGAGGTCAATGATATACTGCTGCAAACTTCGGGTTTAACTGATTTTTCGATATTAAACTAAGTAAGTAATGTTATGCGACAGTGAACCAATTGTGAGAATGAAAATGTGCCTCGATTTATGAAAAGAAATGTTCTTACCTTATGAAACGCTGCCTAGACCAATATGCACTACATTTGAAATTGAGGACGACATGACATCAGAAAGAATAGCATTTCAGACTGTAACATTGAGATACATAGCATCCTCAAAACTTGCTTCACAAAAAGCACAAAAGCGGGTAAGAACACTGGTAGAGAGAAGATTACAGCTATTAAGATATCTCTTAATTCACGTTTACTGATGATAATAGGAGTGCTTTCAAGATGTATCGCTCTAATCTCTATCTCTTTAATAATCTGTCTTTTTTTTTAAATTTTCCTTCCCTCTTCCGTTTCTCCTTCTCTTTGTTTCCTTATGAAAATGTAACATGATCATGTGCTCAATAAACCGAATACATGATTCCAGCGGGTATCACTACTGACAGTTAATCAATTTTTCTCTTCATGACCCTTGCTGAACTAATGGCTACTTTTCATGGAGGAGATGTTTAATCTAGGGCACATGTGTAATAAAACAAGTTTCTTCTGAAGTTTTAACTCAAAAGTTTTTAGTTTGTATGTTTTTTGAAGAAACACATACAAACAACCCCCCCCCCCCAAAAAAAAAAAAAAAAAAAAAAAAGCGAAGAAGAGAGAGATAACATCGGGGAGTTACTCAAAATAATGAGACTAGTACACTCTACGGAGTTGCCACACTCTAAAAAAAAGTTTACCTAATATTGGGTAAAAAGGGAACGTGCATGTTTGTTGGGTAAAAATAATACCAAATACTGTGTAAATTTAACCCAATGTTGCGTTGAAATTTACGCATAAAACATGCATTTTGCCTAAAATAGGACAAAATCTTACCCAACAAACATGCATGTTCCCTTTTACCCAATATTAATTGGGTAACATTTTA
>JAPZVO010000842.1:0-25000 GCA_029962745.1 Echinometra lucunter
AGTAGAAAGGATAATGGGTCGGAGGACGGTACTCCCCATATAGAAGAACAACAGTCTGGATTTTCCCCTGTAAGAAGAATGGCTGGGACAGTATTGGGGGATACCCATCAGACGCAGTGGGAACCTCCACTTTCCTCCACTACAAATCGGAGACAAGGAAGCCCTCGCGAGTTTGCAGATATGCAAACCAGGGGAAACAGAAGTGATAATAACAGGAGACACGCAAGACCAGAAACGAGGGAACCGATCCGAACACACAGTCCAAGTTGGGACCAGAGAAACGAGATTGGTGATGCAGATATTTCTGGCAAGCAAAGTATGCATACTTCTATGCTGAATGTCACCAAACCCAACATGATTCCAGACAAGTTTGATGGTAAAGTTCCTTGGAGGGATTATGCAAGACATTTTGAGGCATGCTGCCTAGCCAACAACTGGGGAGACGAAGAAGCAAAGATTTTTCTTAGCGCCAGTCTCCGTGGGCCTGCAATCAAGGTTATTGGAGGTCCAAATGCTGATGTACAAGATTTAGCCTTTAAGGACCTGATCGGTCTCCTAGAACAGAGGTTTGGACCGGGACAACTGGCCGAAAATTATCTTCTAGAACTGAGATGGAGACGCCAAGGTCACCACGAAACATTACAGGAACTTGGTCAAGCAATACGGGACTTATCAGTATTAGCATACCCGGAACTGCCCGACGAGGCCCAAGATCGCCTTGCTAGAACCCATTTCATCGAAGCTATTGACGATCAAGTCATCAGGGAAGGTGTCTTCAGGTCCCGCCCACAGACAATGGATGAAGCAATACAAGCAGCCCTGACAAGTGAGAACTTTATCAAGCTAGAAGAGCAGCGGAGTAAAGTAAGACCAAGACATGTTCGAAAAGCGGAAAATGAGACTGAGGCTGCAATTTTGTATCTCCAGAAGGAGGTGCAGGACCTACGACAAAAAATGCACCAGGGAGAACAAGCAAACAAAAAGAAGAACCGTTGGGCTAACTACAAGTGCTACAATTGTCAGGAGATGGGGCACATTGAGAGAAATTGTCAACAACGCAACAGCAGAGACAATTCACCGGGAAACGAATAACAGCTGACTCTGCCGGCCGAGGGAAGGCTTATGGAAAGGAAAGGCCTAACAACATAGAACAGCTAAGCGGAAAGGAACATGTAAACAACTCAGAGAATTATTTCACGATTTCGTCAAGAATGAAAGAAGCCCAAGATGGTCTATATGTAGATGTTGAAGTACGAGGGATCAACACGTCATTGCTGGTGGACACAGGAGCTACCGACACAATTCTTTCATCCACAGTATATCACAGAATTCCAAGTGAGAAAAGACCGGTTCTTAGAAACTTCAATTCGAAAGTCAGAAATGCTGACGGTAGTCCAATGGAAATTATGGGTAGTGCCACAGTTGAGTTACACGTAGGGAGAAGTGTCTGTAGTACCGAAGTAGTGTTTGCAAATATAGGAAGCGTAGATGGGATGCTGGGTATGGACTTCCTGCTCGCAACGAATGCAAACTTAGACCTTAAGAGAATGGAATTGTCCATAAATGGAGAGCACCTCAAGTTTGTGAATCATCACGGCAGGAAATTGTGCAGGAAAGTAACGGTAGAGAAAACAACCAAAGTAGGTCCTGGTCAAGAAGTGTTGGTAAGGGGGAGAGTGAATAAGGCAGGAGGACTGGGGATAGTGGAACCGCACGAAAGTGGAGAGATTGGGCGCAGAGGTATTTTGGTTGCTCGTGTGTTAGCACAAGTAAGCGACAGTTTGGTACCCCTGAGGCTCTTTAACCCAGGTATGGAGGAGGCAGTACTTAAAGAAGGTACAATGGCAGGGTACTTTACGCCTGTAAGTGAGAGTGAGGTAGACGAAGAACCTGCAAAATCGTTGGGAGACAGAAATGGAGGAATCGTGCCAGACCATCTTCAAGACCTGTTTGAGAGGAGCACAAGCGAGGTGGACCAGGTTTATCATGAAATGATTGCCAACCTGCTGAGTAAAAATCAGGATGTGTTTGCCAAATCAGACACGGATATCGGACGAACCAACCTTGTCAAACATAAAATCAACACTGGAGAAACACAACATATAAAACAAAGGCCACGACGATTTCCGGCGGCAGAACAACAGGAAATCGACCGACAAATAGAATCCATGTTAGAAAGTGGGATAATTGATCATTCAGAAAGTCCCTGGGCATCGAACGTCGTCCTTGTAAAGAAAAAGGATGGGACAAAGCGATTTTGTGTAGATTATCGTAAACTGAACCATGTCACAATCAAGGACGCCTACCCAATTCCTCGAATTGATGACTCCCTAGACACACTGAACGGATCAAGATGGTTTTCTACGCTTGATCTTGCGTCAGGATACTGGCAAGTGGAGCTAGACGACGAAGCGAGAGACAAATCGGCATTTGTCGTCCGTGGAGGTCTATACTGTTGGCGAGTAATGCCTTTCGGGCTTTGCAACTCTCCGTCAACCTTTGAAAGGTTGATGGAGCGAGTCCTTGCTGGCCTTCACTGGAACATCTTGCTGGTTTATCTTGACGACATCATTGTATTCGCGAATACTGTGACTGAAGAATTGGAACGACTTGATCTAGTCTTCAGCCGCTTGAGAGAAGCCGGTTTGAAATTGAAACCGCGAAAGTGTACTCTCTTCAGAAGAAGCGTTCCCTATCTTGGACATATCGTTTCATCTGAGGGTGTATCGACAGATCCGGAGAAGACGAGAGCGATAGCGGATTGGCCAACGCCTACGAACGTGAGGGAGGTACAGAGTTTCCTAGGACTCGCCTCCTATTACAGGAGATTCGTAAAGGGTTTCGCCAATATTGCCCGTCCCCTGCACAAGTTGACAGAGAAGTCAAGGGACTTTGTATGGACACACGAGTGCGACCTGGCATTCCAGGAACTCAAGTCACGTCTTCAGTCAGCACCCATCTTGTCATATCCTGATCCTGAAAAGGACTTCATTCTGGATACCGACGCAAGTAATGTGGGTATTGGTGCAGTTCTTTCACAAGTGATTGACGGAGAAGAAAGGGTGGTGGCTTACGCAAGTAGGACACTTACGAAAGCAGAGAAGAACTACTGCGTAACGAGAAAGGAACTTTTGGCGGTGGTCTCATTTCTTAAGAAATTCCGACAGTATCTCTACGGGAGGAAAGTCACTGTTAGAACTGATCATGGCGCCCTCCGTTGGCTTCTAAATTTTAAAGAACCACAGGGACAAATTGCTAGATGGTTGCAAGTAGTTGCAGAGTATAACCTCGTGATCGTACATCGAGCAGGACGCTCTCACGCCAATGCAGATGGTCTTTCACGAAGACCTTGTCATCCATGTTCCCATTGTGAACGACAGGAGCTTGATCGGCAAAGCGAGGAAGAAAACGATGAGGAGCTAAGTCAAGAAGCACCACCACAGGGAGAAAATGTGCACATCGTCAAGGCTGTAACAGTCGAGCCCTCGATCACTACCACAGATTTGAGTGGGATGCAATGTGAAGATGAAAATATGAACTGGGTCACTGAGGTTAAGGCAAGAGGTGGTAATCGACCGGATTGGTCGACGGTGGAAACACAGTCACATGCAAAGAAGTCTCTCTGGCGAATATGGGATCAACTGGAGATAAAGCAAAACGTTCTCTGCCGTCGTTGGGAGTCAGACAATGGACAGGAGGTCAAATCAAAAATTGTTCTACCTGAGACATGTCGGAAGAAGGTTGTTCAGGAACTTCATGGAAGTGCCACAGGTGGACACTTGGGAATGAACAAAACCATCGCAAAGACCCGTACGAGATATTACTGGCCTTGTATGGCTGCCGACATTAGATCGATTGTGCGCATGTGTGATGTGTGTGCAAGTAAAAAATTCCCTACCAAGACTAGACGAGCTCCCCTTCAACAGAAACCAGTAGGCATGCCAATGGAAAGGGTCGCCTTAGACATCGTTGGGCCTCTTCCTGAAACGGAGAAAGGCAACAAATACTTGCTAGTAGTCGGGGACTATTTCAGCAAATGGATGGAGGCCTACCCCATCAAAGATCAAACGGCAAAAACCGTAGCAAATAAATTCGTTAATGAATTCGTTTGCAGATTCGGAGTACCGAAGGTGTTGCACTCAGATCAGGGTCGCAGTTTTGAGTCCCAAGTTTTCTCGGAAATGTGTTCCATCCTGGGAATTGAAAAAACTCGTACTACACCCTACAATCCGAAGTCCGACGGATTCATAGAAAGGTTCAATGGGACGCTCGTAACCATGGTCTCCATGTTGATAGACCCCGTCCGAAGACAACGAGATTGGGATGAAAAAGTTCCGATGGCATTGTTTGCTTACCGTTCTGCAGTTCAGGAATCAACGGGGGAGACCCCGAATATGCTGATGTTGGGGCGCGAGGTTCAACTGCCCATTGATCTCACAGTGGAGTCTATAAGTGATATAGAGAAGGATGAGCCCGAAACGCAAACGGACTATGCACTTATGCTTAGGGAGAGAATGAGGTTGGCCCATGAGAAAGCCCGACAGAAGTTAGTCGTAGCAGCCAGGCACCAGAAACGGACTTACGATAGGAAGACCGAAAGAGACTGTCTACAAGTCGGAAATTTTGTCTGGTACTTCAATCCGGCGAAGACTAAAGGGCTAAGTCCAAAATTGCAGCGAAGATGGAAAGGACCCTACCTAATTACTCACAAACTGTGTGACGTCATCTACAGAATTCAAAGTAAACCACGTGGGAGAATGATGGTGGTTCACTGTGATCGGCTGAAACCCTATGTAGGAGAAACACTTAAATCATGGATCTCTGAGCCACGGAGTGATTCAACAGCAGCAAATGCTGAGGATATCACCGAAGTATTGAACTCGACAACAGAAGAAGAAATCTCTGTTGATGACGGCACATACAATAGCGATGAGCACTTAGGAAGAAACAATCCAATTCCTTCCCCAAGAGATACGACACCTGCTACGGAAGACCCGAGTAGAGTGGCAAACACCCCAGTTCCTTCCCCTAGACGTTTAAAACCCACACCTGCTCCGCAAGCAGATACTAGCCGTTCGAAACCCACACCTGCTCCGCAAGCAGATACTAAATGTACGAAACCCACACCTGCTCCGCAAGCAGATACTAAATGTACGAAACCCACACCTGCTCCGCGAAGAAATCCTTCAAGACAAAGAGTCGCACCAAAACGATTGATTCAAGAGATGTAATTCTAGGAGATGAATGTATGCGTGATTCCACAGTGCTGATGTATAGAATGTTTTAATCTAGGGAATAACCTGCGTTATTTGTTTCTTCGTTTTATTTATTATGCAGGCTTCTACTCAACATGGGAAACTTCAAGTGCTACACGTGCCAACAGTTCTTTAGTCACTACCGTAGTCTTAAGAGGCACATCGAGGATCAACATCGTCATCCACGAAGATACACGTGTGAGGAATGTGGCAAGACATATGGGAGAGCAGACAATCTTCGGGCCCATGAAAAGAAGCATCGGGGTCCAAGAGAGAGAAGCCCTATATAGGAGGAGGACAGAAAGATCACCTGGAAAGAAAGTCCGTGGAAGGAGCCCCCAGGCGAGATACTCTCGTCACATGGGCTCATGATCATCGAGGTCTGGTTATGAGCTGGAGGAAAGGGCAAGAAGTACCTCGAAGGAAACTTCTAGGGAAAGAAGCGTGCTACCTAAGAATCTTCCAGACACTAGCCACTCGAGTCAGCTTCAACAGGGAAAAGGCCAAACTGCTTGTATGGATAAAGAGGATGGTGATAAGAACACAAATACCCAAAGCCGCAAGGTGCGAAGCCCGAGTAGAGCGAGTAAAGGAAATGAGAAAAAGGACAGTGATCTTGGAGATCAGCTGGTGATCGACGTGTCACCGACCACCCGTCAAGGCGTTGAAGGGGAAAGTCGTGCGCCCCTGAAGGGAAAAGCTAGAGGGATGTGGGCTCTTCTGTCATCGGAGAGAAGACCAGCAGACAGCACATCTGAAGACGCGGAAGAATCCGAGGGGACCATTGGTCGAGAAGTAAGCGACGTCCCAGCCAGGGATATCAGACGCGTGCAGATTGGAAGAGATATTGGGAAGTTGAATGTAGAGCGAGTACTGGAGGGAACGACAGTGAACGTTTGTGAGTACAGTTCAACGACATGTTACGGGAAGGAAGGAAAGGTTTTTCTGGAAAATAAAGAACGGCGCTACCGGGTGACAATGCAGCGGACCCCCATAGGACCAGGAAACAAAACCAAGGCTTACACCAGGATCCACAGAGTCAACGAAGGTAAAATTGGAGCTACACTAACTGACGGAGATCTAGAGACAACATGTATCGGGAAAGTCAAGAACATAAATCAGACTGTAAAGAGAGAAACATTCCGGGAAGGGGAACTCATCCACCAGGAAGAGATCGTCACAGATTTTCAGGTTGACTTCGAGGCTGGGTTTCTGTTGAGAGAGTGCTACTAAGGATGTCACTCTAGAACTGTCATTTCATTAAGATAAAGTTTTGTTTTTTGTGATCAATCGTTTTTGTAAGTTTTACCAAAACCAGAAGTCCAGGAGACTTGAGAACATTCCTTTACTTTGTACTCGAGTGACGTACACGCTTTCTTTACAAGTTTTCGTAGTGATAAGGGTCTTTCAAAACTAAAGGTCAAAAAAAAAAAAAATCATTTAAAGGAATATTGATGATTAGATCGCAAAAAGTTTATGTGCGGTAAAAACTTTATGCTTTGCCTTTTAATAAGGGGTGTGAATGATTTAAATAAGTGATCAGACAAACATGTGAAAATCTTGTTAGGGGTCAAAGGTTTTCCCCGGTCATTTACTTTTTATTTTGGTAACATGCAAAAAGATTCAAAAGAAATTAAAACAACAAAAAAAGAGAAAACAATTATACACGCACGTCAGTCAGGAGACTGACTATTCTGTGGTGGGTGTTGTGTCACGAAATTGATTCGTTGCCATTGTAAACGTGTGGGTACTCGCGGGGTGACTGGTGCAATACACGACACGTACGTCCTTTGTGCATGCATGCGTTGGGGATTTGGATACAAATTGTGCGCGCGCGCATTATCATGGCAATTGGTGTTGGCGATCAAAACGGAACGGACGTGTCGGGTAGGTAGCTCCAGGGGCCTTTAAGGTGCTCGTGCGTGTGAACGCCGTGTATTTGTTTACCTGGGTTAACTGGTTATTTTTTAAAGAGTCACCCAAATAATAAAGGCATTTTGCCAACTGGAAGTTCACAGACTTGACTCTTCTTTTTATTTTTTGGTATTTGCGAGTGATTGGTCGTGTGTGTCTGGTGCAGATATTTGTGGTAACGTGTTCCTGATCTGTTCCCGTGCTTATGTGAGCTGTAAGAGAGCTTTCAGAGTAGGCGACGGGAGCGAACCCATCACAGTATTAACCCTATGGTAGCAAAAGTACACATTTCATGAAAGGAAATTAGGAGACAAATCTACATGTACAAAATGTTTCAATGTGTAAAACAAAAGAATTGTGGGGCTATGAATACAGAAATTTTGATAATTCTTATTATCTCATTGTTTTGACCATAATTCCTAGGGCTATTCTAATGTTATATTCTTGTAGGAGACATGATGCAGACCTTTAATACAACAATGTATAATTGTCTAGGGTATACAATCATGTATTAACTTTAAAAAATCACATTTCCTTGGGTCCAAAAACTATAAAATATTTTTTTATGAGCCACTGTATATGATACAGTGGAAACTCAGTATAACGAGGTCCTGGGGACCACAAAAATTATCTTGTTATACCAGGAATCTTGTTATATCAGGGTTAAAAAACAATAAAATATAAAGAGCTGGGACCGAAATATTACCCTGTTATATCAGGAATATTGGTATCATATCTCTTTAGTTTCCACTGTATTATATTATATTTCCATGACACTGACAGCCACGCTTATTCTTGAGTCATAAGATAGCAAATCTGAGCATGATAGCTTTCATTTGGAACAACAATGTAGACATGTCGCAATTTTGACCAAACTACATGTATGTATATTTTCCCCTACTAAACTTCTATATTGACTTTGTACATGTACAGGCAATGCCAATTTTGACCTAAAATTCCAAGAATATCAGTTTGTTGCAAAACCACTGTTCAGACAAAGTCACTTTTCAATCCTAAAACATGAAAGTCAAGTGCATTAGCTTCAATTTGGTACAAAATATGAAGTCATGTGCCAATTTTTGACAGAGATGCTACCATTTAAAAAAAAATGCCCTGGCCTTCTAAATTCAAAGTGTTGTAACTCTAGTTACACGTAGGGCTGTAAATTTAGCACCATGTTCGGGTTCGGTTCGGTTTGGTAGATTTCAGTACTTTTATTTCCGAATTTTGGTTCGGTTCGGGGTTCGGTAATACAGTATAAAAAGAATAAAAGACTGAGCATCCATAACAAATGACCACCAGAACCCTCTCTATCTTTACTGCATTTGGAAGTCACTGTTTCTTATAAATATATTTTGTATGACAAAAAATAGTTGCAGCAGCCAACCTCTATCTGTGTTCACCTCCACGCTTTTCGCAGGGAGATCAGCGAATTTGCTACTCTCGCATTTTAACAGTATTTGAACGATCGACCAATACGAAACAACAACAACAAAAACATTATCGTTCGTACATATATGCCCAAACGTACGTGGTCGATCATTTGAATAAGGCCGGTTGAAATGCGAGGAGTCGCGAATTCGCTGATCTCCCTGCGAAAAGCGCGGAGGCGAACAGAGTATTTGAACGATCGACCAATACGAAACAACAACAACAAAAACATTATCGTTCGTACATATATGCCCAAACGTACGTGGTCGATCATTTGAATAAGGCCGGTTGAAATGCGAGGAGTCGCGAATTCGCTGATCTCCTTGCGAAAAGCGCGGAGGCGAACAGAGAAAGATCTAGAGGTTGGCTGTTGCAAGATTTTCGGAAAGAGTTCCAAATGTACCCCCTGCTAAAAAAAAAAAAAAGAAGTTCAGAGACACCGTATTTTCCACTGCTTTCTTCTTAACTCTTTGTTTTTTCTTGACTTACCATGCCTGCCGACGTGACTCGAACCCGGGATATCTACCTCTCAAGACCGACGCCTTACCTATCGAGCTAGCGAGAGATCGCTGGAAGTGAAGGATCTCATAGTGATTACAAGCCGGAAGTCGCGATTAGTCTAACTCCCACGATGCATTGCTCTTATTTTTCTGACTAAATAAATCTATGTCAATGAGAAATGCACGCTTTACGGGTAAGCTCTTAATTATGACAGAATAAACTCCTATTTCTCTATTTATAGCATTTTTCCATGTTCAGTATCTGATATTATGATTAGACCCATCATTCCAAATCATATCCTTATATTTTTTTTTTCAATTTTAGCAGGGGTACATATGGAACTCATGCCAGATTTTCAACCGACATGACCGAGAGGAGCTAATGTGTTAGGACCCTGGATTTATTGAAAATGGAAAGTAAAAAGGAATCAATCATAAAATTGGTAAGCTAGACCTATATACACTATAGTGTAGACCCTCTATAATGATATTTCTATAATATATTCATGAATAAAGGGGAAAAATCGGTGATTTGAGGTAGTTTTCTCGTTGTGCTGGCCAGCACAATGAGAATTGAGATTGCACGCACAACGCTTCAAGGCTAACGACGACAGAGACAAAACACTTTGGTCTATGCCTGCCCTTACCCTTTAATAATGTCTGTTGTCATGGTTGTCTGAGTGAATGTTGACACATAACTGTCAGAAGTCTTTTGTTTCTTCGCCGGGTTGTGGGCTGTAGCTGTAGCTCGGGGATGGGTGGGCTCGGGCGTCATGGGCGTAGTAGGGACTTCTTTCTCCAGTAACCCTCCGCGGCCTCGAAGCCAGGCTTCTCGTGCGGGAGGACATGCCTCGCACGAGTCGCACCACTGACGATGAACAGATAACAAGTGCGCGGTGAACCCATCTTGAAGTTGACTAGAAATTCTTATTCTTTCTAAAGCTTTACCAATGACTTTAAGTTCCTCCTCAACAACAGCTCTGGCTCCGTACCAGTCATCGGATAACGAATTTAGGCTCACATTAACTACCGAACTTGACATGATTTTTACTTTCCAGTTTTTCCTAGGCCCTTGATTTGCTTCGATTTCTCGAAAGTGTGGTGTATGAGACGCCAAGAAGTGCATGCATGCTAGTTAATTATGCGTGTGATACGTTTATAGCGAAGTTCAGCGCAGTACGGTGGGGGTGGGGGGGGGGGGGGGGGGGGGGCTTAATTTATGCATACTACATGTACACACCAACTTTTTTGTTGTTGTTGTTGTATGTTTAAGTTCCATATTTTTATTAGATTTCATTCAAAATAAATCATTACATACAAATAAATATAAATAATACAAATCTTCACTTTGTTTTCATAACATAATTTGATAAAATTAAATATTCACAAATCATTGTACACAGGAAGACGAATCACGGAGTGTAATCACTGATTAGTCATAGAAATAAAATACATAATCCCAAACCCAAGCCGCCCCCTCGCCCCCCCCCCCCCCGGGCCCCCTCGCCGAAAGAATGATCTTTCAAAATATGGCAATCCTCCTTTCCTTTTCATATTCCCTCACTCCCCCCTAGGGAGCGCACTTCGCGCGCTTACAACCGCCCCACTAAAATGAAATCCTAGCTACGCCACTGTGGGAGTGAAACCCTGGTACCCCACCGCATCACACCCTCACCATGCTCGTCCTTTTTATTTCATAGTGTCTTTGTCTGTATTATCATCATAAGTTATAAAGTATTTTGTGTAACGCTGGCATTTGTTTGAAACTTAAGAAGATTATTTGGGCTGCATGTTTTCATAATCATGTTTCCAAGTTCATGAAAAAAATATCCTTTTCCGGTCGGTAGATTCATGACACGTTTATCCATAACAGTACAAGTCATCAAACGTCGGAGCTTCCGCGCCTCCCTGCACCCTCCCCCCTAGGGAGCGCGCTTCGCGCGCTCATTAAGTGATTCACACGCTTCGCGTGCTCACTACCGCCCCACTAAAATGGAATCCTTTTGTTGGAAATGAGAGAAAATAAAAATTGAACTGAACTCAAACTGGAATTTAAGTCGAAAAAATGAAAAAGCTCCGTATCGTGAAGGGGGGGGGGGGTACCCGGCTCGGTCGCTACACTCCCTCAGGGTTGGTCGCTTCGCTCCTCGCAAAGATTGAGCCCCCCCAAATATTTTGGCTCATTACGCCACTGTATCTGAGCGAGCCTTAAACTATCTCTGTACCTCAACTGTGAGATAAACTTAAAGACATTGGTTAACATTGTTATGATTTTAAAAAATCTTTTTGTTACTTGAAAATGGGATAAACTTAAGGGTTATAGTGTAAAAATACCAGTGTGAAAGTTTCAAAGAGTAATATCCACAGGAAGTATTTTTAAATATAAAAAATGTGAGCCACTGTTTGAAAACTATACGAGGGTTGGTTGCACAGAATAGACATAAGGAGTGCGCATGCGCGTACACGATCACCTTACTGCACTGTGTGTATTGGCATATCACGCGGCGGGAGGCGCGTTTCCGTTTTACACCGTAGCCTGGGCAGTTTTTCGATTAATTGCATCAAACGTGCAGGTTTCAAAGTCTAGGTTTCGTTTCAGCCAGAGATTCAGCTCTCCTATAGCTATAGCTACCACAGCGGTGCACCACAGAAATAGAAGACGTCATTGACAGTCTCTTTACACCCTAATAATATTTCAAGACTGCATTAAATAAAATCCACTAACTTGTAGAAGCCTTCCTGCATCCATTCTCTTAACGACTGGTAGAGTTATATGCCGTAAAAACATCACAGAGCTCAGAAAGCAGTAAAAAAAAAAAAAAAAAAAATGCAAGAAATTCTAGCCGGTCGAAAATACAGTGAGCGGACTTAAACAGAGGACTAACCAAGATGGCGGATAGCACGTGATCCCGTACGAACGCTGGCTATGTTTTCGAGTCCGCATGAGCTTTCTACGTCTTCTATTTCTGTGCGGTGCACGCGGCGAGCGTGTATGTGTACAGAGAGAATAGATGAAAGAAAAGGCAAAGAAATACAGAAGGAAAAGGGGCCTTCAAGGAACTGAAAGCGAAGAAACAGACTAGAGGATTGCCTAGAGAAATGTAAAAAGAAAGATAGGCCTAGAAGTCCATAAAGAAAAGGGAAAGGTATTAGACAAAAAAAAAAAAAAAAAACACACACGGAGAAATAGTGAATTCTGTATCCTCTGTTCTTTCTTCATGTATTTCTTTATTCTTCCTCTCATCTATCCTCTCCCATGTCCTATGTTTTTATTTGTTCTTCCTTCCATCTAGCTTCTTCTCTCTCCTTATGTATTTCAATGGTTTTTTTTCTCCTTTAGATAAGATCAGGCTCAGCCATAGAACTCTATGGGCTCAGCTCGTTCGCGCACATTTACAATGTATGATGTGCATGCATGCATGCATGTATCTTGGCTGTCGATGTCGTCTAAATGTACCCTGAGGACTTAGACTCTTTCACCAGAGCACTTGTAGGATTTTTTCGCAAAAATGCCTAGGCAACGGTATAAAACGGAAACGCCCCCCCCCCTGCCCCCCCCCCCCGGACTCGTAACACAGTGAGCATGTGCAACTAGCTGTTTTGTAGCCGTTTTGTAGCCGTTTTAGCCGTTTTGTAGTCCCTTTGAAAATGGCTAGAAAACGGCGAATTTTGTGCAATTATTTCTCCACAGGAAAGTGTACACGAAACGGCTACAAGGGGACGGCTAATTTTGTGCACTCTGCACAGCTTGGTTCAAGTACTGTGTTAATTAGATAAACGCTTGGCGCCTCATACATCATTTCGCTACTTTATAATTACAAAGAAGAAATCTGTGAAATGCGATGATCTCAATCACACCGGCGACGTAAACTGGAAAGTCGAACATCATGTCAAGTTCGGAAGTTATTGTCAGGCAAAATTCGTTATCTGATGACTGGTACGGAGCTAGAGCTGTTGTTGAGGAGGAGCTTAAAGCTATTGGTAAAGCTTTAGAAAGAATAAGAATTTCATGTCAACTTCAAGATGGATTCTCCGCGCACTTGTTGGCTGTCCATCGTCAGTGGTGCAGGTGCGAGGCATGTCCTCCCGCAGGAGAACCCAGGGCCGGGCTTCCAGGCCGCGGTGGGCACCCGCCCACCCATTCCCGAACTGCTGCAGCTCACAACCCGAAGAAACAAAAGACTTCTGACAGTTCCGTGTCAACATTCACCCAAACAACAGACACTATGGATGTGTAAGGCATTGCGTAGACATGCATTTATGGGCATTATCGTGAAATTTGTCATCAGTCCACTGCCGTTTATTGCTGGTGACGGCATTCCACTCCCATACACTCAATGTGAGTGGAGTGCACATGCGGGAAGAGGGGTGACAGATATCAGATTTCACGATAAGGTTCATGTATGTACATGTAATTGTAATGTAAGTTCACCCTCCCCCCCCCCCCCCCCTCCCCACACCTTCTCCAACCCTAATTTAGCCTAAGGTCTAAGTCAGTAAGTTTAATGAAATTATCTAGACCGAATATTCTCTCTTTATTTTATAGCCCCTCATTTGTGGGTCAGGTCGCCTCCTATTCACACTCAGAGACAGAACTTCAAGCCAACCATAGGGGCTAGGCAAAGTCATGAAGTTGTACAAATTGACTACATACCAACAACATGTACGACTACATGACTACGAGCAAAGTTACTAGAATTTCCTTTTTCTGTTTTACCACACACATTTATTTAAATGATTATTAGACCTAGGCTCTAATAAAGTAATATGATCATTAAAGAGTATGTTCCAACTTTATAGTTTGACTTTATAATCTGTTTTATGCTCCTTTTTCAGATAATTCAGGGTCCATTATCTTTTCAGTTTGAAAATCTTGCAGCCGTATTCTGCGCAGGAAAACAGGCCAGTTTCTCAAAACCATAAGTCTAACTTCTTGGACATTCCATATTTCCATTGAAACGTGTGTTGTAGAATTAACACGTTTAAATGGGATGTCCATGAACTTATGGACAACGGTTTTGAGAAACTAGCCCGTGTTCCTGCACAGTAGGATACGGCCGCAAGATTTTCAAACGGTGAAGACATTGGAGTTGGACCCTGAATTACCTGAAAAGGGAGCATAATACAGATTATACATTGTACAGTCAAATTGGTAAGTTGGAACATACATGTCTTCTTTAATGATTAGAACCTAGACCTAATAAAAATGTGTGTGTGGTAAAACAGAAAAAGGAAAACTCCAGCAACTTTGCTCGTACATGTTGGTGTGTAGTCGGTTTTACACAACTTTACCTACATGTATGGTCAACTTCTGTCTCTAAGTGAGAGCGACCCTTGTCACCCTACCCAAATGAGAGGTTAACAAATAAGAGATAGAATTTTCGGTCTAGAAATAATTTAGACTGGAAAAAGACCTGCTGAACATACAAAAGCTCTTGAACTTGAAGCCCACATGTATTCACCAACTGAAAGCTATAATGGTGTACAGCTTATCTTCTGATAAACTTGTATAAGTGGAAAACTCTGGAATGCAAGGTTATGATTTTTGCTCGAAATGATTTAGATTTTTTTTTTTCATCCCTCGCAACCACTGTCTGTGTAGGATGCTACAGTCTACAGTATTAGAATTAACTTAACAAAAGAAAATTATGCCTTAATGAACTGGGGGGGGGGGGGGGGCTCCATGGCCCCTCTACATTTTCTAACATTGTGCAGCAGCCGCATGGAATTTCAAATTGTTGTTTCATGAGTTTTTTCCTTCAAATCTTCTTCACATTTTGATACCATTTTTGTTGAAATCGGATATACCCGTCAAATAATACATAACAATATGAACATTACTTATAAAGTGCACATAAGAAAGTCTATATGTACATGTCATAAAGTGCTATATTTGTACAAGCAGAAATGTGAATATAAGTTTAGATGTATTTCTTCATGATTGGGAGATAGGAATTGATATCAAATTGTTCTGATATGTTTCTCAAAGTAACTTGATGTATTCCAGAACAAAAGAATACATTAGAGATAAAACAATAGTTGTAATAAGAACTCAAAAGCAATGTAATACATAATGAAAATGATATTCATAGTAATATTCATAAGTTATGCATATTAGCATACATGTATACATATATGAATAATGAAAGTTAAATGAATTTGAGTGAAGGAAAATCATTTATTCAATACATTTTCAAGATTCTTCAGCAGTCTAGAGCCGAAAATGTACATTTCTGTAAAATGCATAAAATTAGCATTTTTACATATTTGACTTGGCTATTATGAAAAATAATTGCATCTTGAACAAAAACTGATTATGCTATCTTTTTTGTTATATATAGAGATCTAATAACAAGCAAATTTTTGTGTTCATCAGACGTTTGATGGCGGAGATCATGGGGGGGGGGGGCTTCCAGCCCCCCCCCCCTCCAGTCAGGTACTCAAATAGCTCAGTACAGTAAGGGTTAAGGGGGCGAGGGAAAGGAAACAAAACCTGAATCAGCTCTTACACTGTTTATTTTATAGACTTGAAGTGAATGCGCAAGGAGAAGTGGATAATATCAGTGAGACCTCTGTCCCTTCGTCAATGACCTTCCGTGTAGAAGATAAAGAAGCTCAAGCTGATGTTAACAGGACTCTGCAGAAATCATCAACTGAAAAAGGTACATGTAATTTAAAAGACAAGCCAGGGGGACTTTTATTGCTGATGGCATGCAAATTAATCGAGAGAAACAATAAACATGGACATGTTTGTATCCTTTGTGAAAGTTTTTGTATGGGTCTGTGTGTTTAAAATCTGTGATCAGATTTCAAAATATAGAAATCTGAAATGATATTTTCAGACTTCATTAACAAAGAAAAATCCTGCATAATCTTTTTTATTGAAACCTCTTTAACAAACTTGAAAATAGCATGGACAAGATGGACCAAAATGAATCAACTGGTACTAGCACAAAATACATACAATTAGTCGATTAAAAGTCCCAACAGTTTGTATTTTTTCTTTGCCATGCCAGATTCGAAAACATATCTTGTTATGTGCCTTTCTTACAATGTTTGTACAGCTATACCTTGCATGTATGCGGAAAGTGAGTGCAATAAAATTCTATGTGATAATGAACAGGATAGATTTTGAATTTGAATATTCACATCATGTATCCCTGTTTTTCAGTTGTCGCTACCAAGTTTATCAAGTTAGAAGTGTTAGATGACGATCAGTTACCAGATATACTACCGGTACTCGAACTTGAGGAAGTCCATTGTGATGTTGATGTGGATAGCAGAAAGAAAGAAACACCATCTTATCAAAGACTTAAAGAGGAATTGCCATCACAAAATATTGAATCAGGTGAGAAAGAACTTAAAATAAATTCTCTAAATGCCCCATTCCACTCTCATGATCTGGATGCCGTTCTCTCCCAAACTATAAAATCAGTCGCATTGTGGCGGGAGCATTGTGAGAACACAAAAGAATCAGTTATGCAGATAGGCTATAAAATTTTGAACATGTTCAAAACTTCATCCTGATCTTCCCAATCAGAGTTTATCGTAAAGCGAGTGGAAACAATGTAACTACAGTGTTAACACAGCAGAGTGAGTGTAGTAAGGTCTTAGTCAGCGTTGTGACAGAGGCACCAGAACAGGACATAAACTAGACGCCACTGTGGTCCCGCTGCTGCCCTGCTCTACCCTGATCTAATAACGACTTTCCCGCTGTAACCACTCTTACTAAACGCTCTCCTCTCCCCATAGTCAATGCATGTTCAGAAGAATTGCTTTTTACCTAACATACTTTGACTATGGGGTGAGAAAATGTGTAACTTCCAAGAAAATTGAGAAAATGTGAAATTTCATGTACTAAGTGAATGGAGTGCTGCTCGCATATGAAGTCATCAGTGTTGCCAATTTGCAGAGCCAGGAGTAACTTACTAGAAAACGTAAATGAGTGTAATTTTCTTATTCTTTGACCAATTTTGCTCATTTCTTTTTTAAAATGCTGTTCAAATTTTTAATTCCTTTTATTGAAACAGTGAAACTTCTGGGGTGGACTTTCCCTTTAAGGAAAGTAGAGGGTCAGGAAAGTCAGTGCAAAAAGCTGATATGTTGCCTCTCATTGGTACATTGTCCGAACTTTCTTAAATTCCTGTAAAGTCTTTATCTGATAAGTAATTGAAAAGAATATTTTCTCTTCCTTCACAGTTGGGCAGTCTTATTTGGAAAGGACAAATAAAGTTTCAAATCAACTTGGCAGACATGAGAGAGATTCCCAACAAGGTCATTATGATATGGTTGGCAGTAGCAGCGAGGCAACGTCTCTTGAAGGACCTCAGGAACAGATCCCACTTGATAGATCAGGTGAGAAAAAACTTGCCAAATTGTTTAATTTTGTGAAAATATTGCATCCATGTCACATACATGTATACAAAATGCATTTAAAAGAAATAGATTATTGTACATGTATAAAAAAAAAGGTAAAGCTGGGAAATCCGACTGCAAACTTGAGTCACTACATACATGTAAGTGGCTCTGAGTGAAATTATACATTTCAGTGAGAAAATATCTTCTCCTGAAAGGCCCCAAAATCTACTCAGATCATTGTCCCTCCCATACATGTATGCATACATGAGCCAAGTTTGAAGTTGATCCATCAAGTTGTTCTTAGGTTATCACGAGAACGAGCCATTTTCATGTATATAATGACCTCTGTGACAAAGCACTCATATAAAACATGGATTTGAAAAGAGAAAAGTAAAGTTACTGGGTTAGAAAGAAGTAAGTCCTATTAGATTCTTGAGGGAAGAACAATATTTTAAGGGATCTTTAATATAAGGATTATTTCTCTTATGCTAATTGGATTTTGTTTCACATCTTTAATTCAGCCATTGTAGAACTTTTTTTTTCCTCCCAGTTGATGAGAGCCTAGATTCAGGAATACTAATATTCAGGCACACTATACGATCAGTCTGCAATCCGATTTTGGAGAAAATTGTCATAGCATTTGATATGAATATTCAAACATAAAAAATCTTAATAATCAAAGTTTCAAATAGCTGTATGAATAATAAATCGAATTTCCAGGCTATTGCGAGCCTCCCTGTAGGGATAAAAGTGAATTTTCCAAATTGTAGTGTCATAGCAATCTTTCGATCGGTTACAATTGAATGCCAATTTGGCCTTTACTCCGACCACAAGGCTTGTAGTTAACAAAAATTTTGATTTTTGTATTCCTATCATTATTCCGAACTTCACATAAGATGATTGTACTTGCTTAAAATTACATATTTATTGCAAAATGCTATTTGTTTGAAAATTGGGTCGCAGTTGGATTGTATAGTGTGCAACAGGCTTTAGTTGCAGAGCAGAGATTGTAAGATACATTCTGAGGTTGTCATTGAAATACTGAGATGTCAAGTGATGCACAATTTTGAAGATGTACTGTACAAAGATCTGTTGAAATGAATGAAAGTGTACAGGTACTTACCTCTTTCGAACAAAGACACAAGAGAAGTCTAATTGGGCAAGCTACGATAGCTGAATTTTATAAAAACGGGTTCAAGAATGTAGCCTATAGCGAGTGCGTATGCATGTCACGTGTTCATGCTTTAATTCTACGCAACCTTCCAGCCATGCAGTTTTTGTGCTGCACTGTGCATTTTGGATGCATCACTTTACCTCTAGCCCGTAAAAACTGAGACGCACGCCATGAAAATACGTGCTCTTTCTAGAAGTCTATCACAAAGATTTTGATGCGCTTACTCAGGGGTGCATCACACTGGCTATGCTTGTGATGTCATAATAGAGAGCAGATATTGCCTCTTTGTGCGATCTGAGGAAATTTGGAGGAGTTTTAACAAATATTCCACTACAAAGTCATTTTGCCGACCTGTTTTATAAAACAAATAATGCACAGATTTAAATTCGTCATGTTAGAGGCGATGCAGGCATCTCAGGTATTCACAATATTGTGCTTGTCGCACATTTTAAATACCCTTGAGTGCGCTGCATCAGCACTAACACACTCACATCTGTGCATTATTTTTATAATATAAACTTGCACAGAATAACATACAGTGAAGAAGCTCAATTTGAGAGTTTGAGAGTGTATTCCTCTTTTTTTCACAGATGAGGGACTCTCTGAAGATCAGTCTCCTGCTGGTTTGGACAGCTACAAGAAAGTTCAAAAGACTTCTAGAAGTGATGGTAAAATGGAATATCACCGTTCAAATTGCAAGAAGAGATATTCTCATATGAATGCATATCAGAAGCATCTAAGCACCCACACCTGTCAGAAATCTTACCAGTGTTCACTTTGTAGTAAGAGTTTTTCTAGGAAGGAGTCTATTGATACACATATGATGATACACAAAGGAGAGAAGCCGTTAAAGTGTGATCACTGTAGTTACCAATGTTCTACAAACGGGTCTCTTAATGTTCACATGAAGATGCATACAGAAGACAAGCCATACAAGTGTTCATTCTGTGACAAGACGTTTTGGACCAGAGATGCTATGAACCACCATATGATGGTACACAGTGGAGAGAATCCTTATAGTTGTGATATCTGTGATTATAGGTGTTCTCAGAAAGGACATCTTACAGTTCATATGAGAAAACACACAGGGCAGAAGCCTCATGGGTGTTCTCTTTGTGGGAAGAGATTTAGGCAATCAGGTGATCTCAAGAGGCATATGAGAATACATACTGGACAGAAGCCTCATCAGTGTTCACTTTGTGGCAAAAGATTTACAGAATTGAGTAATTTGAAGACACATATGAGAGTACACACAGGGGAGAAGCCATATGAGTGTTCTCTTTGTGGCAAAAGATTTACAATATTGGGTAATTTGAAGACACATATGAGGATACACACTGGACAGAAGCCTTATCAGTGCTCACTTTGTGGCAAGAGATTTACCCAGATGGGTCAAGTCAAGAGACATATGTGTACAAAGATCCTCTAAAATCCAAACTATTTTTCACTTTGTTGCAAGAGACTGATGGAATATGATGATGCACACAATAAAGCAGCAGCTGATTTTACTAATTTGTATTAAAAAGAAATCTAAATGTACTCGAATGGAAACACTTGTGACACACATGAAGATACACTGCGACCACATCAATTTTATCTTCGTGGATAGTGACTCAGATGGAACATTTTAATACTACTTGTATCTGCACTACATCCCTTGCCCCCATTTCAGCTGCGACATGACTGATTGCGGCAACATTTTGAACAGATTTTGTGATTCACCTGAGGAACATAAATCTATGGTTAGTTTGAAGGTGGGTGCGAAGGCATTATATTTTGGGTTGTCCGTTCGTCCATCTGTCTCTCCCGTTTTCGTTAAGAACCATTCAACAGATCAACTTCAAACTTGGCTCATGTATGCATATGGCAAGGACAATGATTTGCTTTGATTTGATTTTGAGGTCACCAGGTCAAAGGTCGATGGTCATAGAGGCCATTATGAAAATGACTTATTCTTGCAATAACTTTAAGTAGCCTACGACGGATCAACTTCAAACTTGGCTCATGTTTGCATATGGGAGGGACAATGGTCTGACTATATTTTGTGGTCATGAGGTCAAAGGTCATAGATGTCATTGTATACATGAAAATAACTCATTCTCACGATAACTGAAGAACCATTTGACGGGTCAACTTCAAGTGTAGCTTGACAGGATGTCATTTACTTTTTCTTTCTTTTTTTTTTGTATATAGAATGCAATAGTGAACAAAAGCCTCAATAGACATCCATGGAATCAATAGATGTGCCAGGCAGAAGACTCACTGAGAGCCCCAGTGGGCCAATCAAACTGTCACTGCCACTCTAAATGAATAATTAATTAATGAAAATTAATTAAATAATATATGTATTATGAAAAGAAAGTTTTGAAAGAAAAAAAATACAAACTGCAAAAATTCTAGATAATATGATCATATCATGTTCCGTTAATAATGTGTCCATGCACTCTGCATTTAAATGCCTGGAGTCCAACATTTGAGATAGTCCCTGCAACATGGTCAGGGAGGGAGTTCCACAAGCGGACAGCAGTTGGAATGAAACCTCTGTCCAGAGTAGATGTTCTGACAGCAGGCAAGGAAAAGGCATGAATATGCTAGAGCGAGTGATTCTGCACCTTTCGTATGGTGGTGGCAGCAAAGGCTGTAAATCTACTGGACAGTTATCTGTATGCATTCTGTATAGCACTGTAGCAGCAGCTACTTGTCATCAATAACTTAGGCTTGGGATACCGGTAGTCAACTGTTTACATGGAGAGGCCTCATCAGTTCCAATAATTTGGAGGGCCTTTCCCTGAATACTTTCTTTTCAGTTTGTACTCTTAAGTGTAACCTAATACATTTCCTATAATTTGAAGTGATATATTTCTGATCTGGCAAAGGCAGAGGCATAAATTTTGACCGCTCGCAATCGAGTTCATCTAGCTCCCTCTATTGTAAGTGCTTCTAGAGCTTGGAACAATCTCCCAACCTCACTCTGAGCAATAGGAGCTCTGTCAACTTTAAAAAGACAACTAAAGAGTTCCCTTTTTCCATAGACCTACTTTCCTTTTGTTTTTATTTTTCTCTTTTTATGTTTACTTTGTAAGCGCTATGATAAATCTTTGTGTGTAGCGCATTACAAATGACCATTATTATCATTATTATTATTATTTATTCATGCTGAAGAATACCAGCAGTTATT
Source organism: Echinometra lucunter (assembly GCA_029962745.1). Lineage (NCBI taxonomy): Eukaryota > Metazoa > Echinodermata > Echinoidea > Camarodonta > Echinometridae > Echinometra > Echinometra lucunter. The sequence continues at coordinate 21,811 of JAPZVO010000842.1, forward strand.
TCTGTAGTATTTTCTATAATATATTGTAATGCTTATCCTTATACCAGCAATCCTCAAGCACTACATGTACAATGTACACATTGCAATTAAAGTCAGAATTAGAGATTTGTGTATTGTGGAGTTGAGTCTCCTTGCATCAGTGTGACCCTCTACCACAAAATGACCAAACAGAAATTGACATTTTTACATTTAAACATAGTTTTATTATGCACTATTATATTAGTAGTAGTAGTAGTAGTAGTAGTAGTAGTAGTAGTAGTATTTTATTTTTATTATTAGTAGTAGTATTGTTTTATTATTATTATTATTATTATTATTATTATTATTATTATTATTATTATTATCATTATTAGGTGGTCTGTCATATTATGACAGATCACCTTTTAATTTCGTCAGAATTTTCTTTATTCTTCATTATTAATTATTATTCTTTTTATTGGTACCCACTTTTTTGTGCAGTCGAGATCTCAGAACTGGCTGAATCATTTTTCGTCAAATTTTCAGGAATCATCAGTCATAACGAGATCTCGGATTTCTAGTCATTTTCAAGGTCATCGGGTCATCGTGACGTCATCCAGGCGCCATTTTGTAAAAATCAACTCATGATCATATCTTCATAACGGAATGTCATTTTTCATTCATATTTGGCATGATGAATATTCATATCAATCTGAACAATTCCAACTTTTCAAACGTGCGCGTACGCGTACGTCCGCGCGTCAGTGCGCGCGCAAAATTTAAAAATGCTCAAAATCACTCGTGGATCAAACCAAAATCCATTTCAGGGCATTTTAAGCATTTCAAAAATTTCCGCGCGTAAGCGCCCGCGCGCGTGTTTTTGCGCGTGCACTACTTGTAAATAACGTAAAAACGCCGTTTTTTCACTTGAATTGCAATTCTGACACATTTCTTGACCATTTCCATCAATTTAGAATCGATTTCAAATGACCATAACGCCGCACGCGCGCGTCAAATTTTAAAATCCGTGCGCGCGTCTATGGGGCAAATAACGTAAAAACATGCAAAAACATGCCCTTTTAAAATCCGCCATAGCTCGTTAAAAAGCATGGGGACCCCCCTTTTTTTTTACATTTTCTGAAAGCCTATGAATTGAAGATTTGAATTCATGAAAAAAATTTGGGGGTCGAACAGTCGGAACGTTACCATATTCTCGTGTGAACTCAAAATTTCATTTTTTCAATTATGACGTCATGTTTTTTACCTTTAATCAAGACTATCTCGCTTATTGTTGGTCGATTTTCGCTGGGATTTCAGTATGTTGTAGCTGAGACAATGCTCTTATATATCAATTGCCTTCATTTTTCATTTTGAGAACTGCATCATGGTCTAATCTTACGATAAACGGAGGCATGTCATTTTTTCACTTTTTGCGTGTATTGTCTATGGGATATGACTTTTTTCTAATTCTTGATTCTACATTCCCGCGTTTTTTGAGCAACAGCTCCGTTATTTCTGCTTGATTTTCGCCCAGCTTCGAGTATGTTGTAGCTGAGAAAATTCTCTATCGTAAGTGTGCCATTTATTTTTAATCAGATGCCAGGAACATATCGAAATTTGAACTGGAAGATATGATTTAGGAATCCCATTTTCCATCTACGTGTTATCTCTATGGACTATATTCTGGTCCATCGGTAAAGCACTGGTCTCACATCCTTATGGTCCCTGGTTCGACTCCCGGCGACGGCGGTGTAATTTTTTTTTTTTTTTTTTTTTTTTTTTTACATTTTTTGCCCTTTTATATTACCATCTTCATTGACTGCGTTTATACATACAATTACAAACAATGCCATAACTGCGTTATTTTGTCTGCTATGTCTATTGCAATGCAGTGTACATTAGTTTATGTACAACCCTATTGCAAATATGATTCATGAACGTGTACTGAACCTTTAGGGTGAACTTTGCTTAATACTCAAAATCAAATCGTCCTGTGTCTGTGATGCTAGTCTCCTTCTCAGATCTGAATATTTTTCGAGTTCATCAGGTCATCGTTCACAAAACGATTTCAGAACGTTCTCAAAACATTTTTCTTATGTCTGCTACGTCTTCGTATTTAATAGACGTTCACAAAACGTTTTCAGAACGTTCATAAAACATTTACAAAACTTATTTTGTTAGGCCATCTATGTCTTCGTCTTTTATAAACGTTCGCAAAACATTTTCAGAACGTTCAGAAAACGGTTGTTTTTTAGGTCTGCTACGTTTTTGTCTTTAATAAATGTTTTCAAAACATTTTCAGAACGTTGACAAAACGTTTACAAAACGTTTGTATTAGGTCTGTTACGTCTTAAACGTTCACAAAATGTTTTCATAATGTTTACAAAACGTTTTTAGAACGTTCACGAAACATTTTTAGTAGGTCCGCTATGTCTTTTGTCTGTAATAAACGTTTTCAAAACATTTTCAGAACGTTGACAAAACGTTTACAAAACGTTTGTATTAGGTCATCTATTTCTTCGTCTTTTATAAACGTTCGCAAAACGTTTTCAGAACGTCCAGAAAACGTTTGTTTTTTAGGTCTGCTACGTCTTCATCTTTAATAAACGTTTTCAAAACATTTTCTGAACGTTGACAAAACGTTTACAAAATGTTTGTATTAGGTCTGTTACGTCTTAAACGTTCACAAAATGTTTTCATAATGTTTACAAAACTTTTTCAGAACATTCATAAAACGTTTATAAAACGTTTTTATTAGTTCCGCTTCAGCTTCATTTTAATAAATGTTCACAAAATGTTTTCAGAAAGTTCACAAAAAGGTTTTCATAACTTCCAAAAAAAACGTTTTTATCACGTCCGCTACGTTTTAGTCTATAGTAAACGTTCACAAAAGGTTTTCAGAACATTCACAAAATGGTTTTATTACATCTGCTACGTCTTCGTCTTTAAAAAACGTTCGCAAAACATTTTCAGAAGGTTCATAAATCGTTTACAAAACATTTTTATTAGGTCCGCTACATCTTTGTCTTTAATAAACGTTCACAAAACGTTTTCTGAATGTTGACAAAACGTTTTTATCAGGGCTGTTTCTTCTTTGTAAATTTTCTCTCAATGGGGACTTTAACTGAGAATGACTATAATCCTCTTGATGACCATGATAATGAGATAGTTATGTTGACTGTGATACAAACCCTGATGATGAAAATGATGAATAAAAGGCCAACTGTGATAT